>SZYD01000600.1:0-56719 GCA_009363875.1 Mikania micrantha
TAACATGCTGATAACAATTACAAACACCAAGTATGATAATCATGATAACGAGATCATTCACTCATTTCTAACATCGTGTCATAAGATTAGTTCTGATAACACTTTGTTATAGTCACTAAGAACACTCCACATAGAGATAACAGTTGAGACAATTACTTGTGATATCGAGGAGGCTATTATGAGCACACACATTCATGATGGCATTCCCTACATATACTATCATTATCTATTAAGACTCTATTAAGAGCACATCTTATAACCGTCAGAGGATGCCGGTTACACAACCATGGATCAGTTGGGTAGATCACGAACATTAATCACTAAGGCTTGGGGTAATCTAATGAAATCACACCGGGTACAAGAGGTGCTATCATTTTAATTAATAACATTCATAAAATCTAGAGAACTTATTCATTCCAATAGATATTGTGGGAGGATATCATACACGCCGGGCTGATCAGTAATGACAGCTACTGAGACTATCATGTCTCAAACTAGGAATCATGAGTAGGACATTTTACACACTGGGCTGGACAGGGGTGACATCTACTGGGACTATTATGTCCCTACCTAGATATGGAGCATGATATCTTACACACCGGACTGGTTAGTACTGACAGTCACAGAGACTACTAGGTCTCGCTCTAGATATCGAGTATGATATCTTACATGCCGGGCTAATCCGTAAGGAATAGCTAACAGAGGCAATTATGTCTCTTTATTCAATTGTTTGGGTATTTTACACACCGAGCTAATCAGTAATGATTAGCTACAGAAACTATTAAGTTTCGCTCTAGATATAGAGTATGATATCTTACACGCCAGGCTAATCTGTAAGGAATAGCTAACAGAGACGATTATGTCTCTTACTTTATTTATTGGGTTATCATACATGCCGGGCTAATCCGTAAGGAATAGCTAACAGAGATCATTAAGTCTCTTGATTCAATTATTGGTTTATCTTACATGCCGGGCTATTCCGTAAGGAATGGCTAACAGAGATAATTATGTCTCTTTCTTTTTCATTGTTGGGATAATCATATCGGGGAAATAATGGGTGAAATGAAATGGGTATCCATCGTTGTATTACAGGTAGTGTTAAATTCAGTTGAGCATGTGGTGGGATGGCGTCTGGGTTTGCCACTTTCGTATGCCCTATATATAAGCATGCTTGGCTGGATGAGACATGATCTGTAAATATAACCATGGAGAGGACATTGTGTGAAACATGGGAATCAATTATCAATACAAATTGTGTGAAACATTGTGAACATGGCTGACATAAATTCAATGGTTTTCAATTATTAAACTTATGAACTCACCAACCTAGTGTTGACTTTGCTTAAATGCATGTTTTCTCAGGTGACGAATAGGTTTAGTCACCAGACATCAGGGACATAGCTAGTGGACTTTTAGAAGACCTAGCTACATTTTGTGCCGTTCATATTTTGGATTAACAAAACACTAAATCATCTTTTGTTTATTATGTATAGATACAAGATATAAACTCAACGATTCTTTTTGGATAGATTTACTTAGTTAAATTATGAACATAACATTGTAATTTAACTTTGTAATTGTATGTCATATGTCATGTTAGCATTTCTCATTATATATCATGTGTCATGTAAACAATCTGATCATTTCGATTATCAAACGATATCGCGCCCCGGGAACCTTCCGCCCGACGGGAAAACCGATCCGTTCCCGCCGGCTTAGGGTGTGACAGATTGGTATCAGAGCCATGGTTATAGAGATATATAGGTCATATTACTTAAACGGTTTGGCCTAGACTATAACCTAGGGACCCTCATGTAGAGATCATAATCCATAGGATTCTATTTGCATATGTCTTCCGCGTCTGATCACTGCACTAACCGATTTTCTTTCGGTTGTGATCAGAATGCCGCCAAGAAGACAACCACCTCTGTTGCCACCACCACAAGACTTAGCTCCGCATTCATCTACATCATCACCATTTGACTCTCGTACACAACCACCTCCACCTCCTCCCCCATATGTTCCACCTCCACAACCACCGCCTGTTCACGAGTTGGATCTGGCTACTATTGCTTTAGCCACTCTACTGACAAGCCAACTGAGGGATGTGATCCCTGATATGATGAACAGGATCAACAGCCAGAACGGTAACAACACCAACAACTCATCTGGGAAAGGTAGTAGTAACACCAGGAACCAACATGACTACTCCTACAAGAACTTTGTAGTGTTGGTTCTATCTGCCCAAGAGACATAATAAATTGATGTGGCTAGTATGTTATGATCCAAGTCGGGTCATACCCAATAACAAACTAGACAGACACCTACTATATTTATTTAGTTGATATGATCAGTTAATTAAATAACGACACTTAAAAATTTGTGTTTTCTAAATATAAGCACTTGTGAAATTAATAGATTACTTGGGTAATTTATTTATGAGAGAACTTTATTTTGTTATTTAATTGGTTAAATAATATTTATAAAGTTTAAATAAAATGTAGCAAGTAACTAATTAAATGTCACTAGTTAAAATGTTTTTTACTATGGCTAATTTAATTAAGAGTGGGAAGTATCTCATTGGTGAAGAGATGCATGACCCAAGAGTGGTCAATCCCATACATGCTTTACTACCTTTTTTTAACCAATCATGAGACATGCATTTACACATTTTCTCATACAAGTATCTCTCACACAATAAAAAATAAACTCTCTTATCCTCTCTCCTTGTAATTTTCGGCCAAGACCAAGAGCAAGAGAAAAAAGAGTTTTGTGGTTCTTCTATGTTGTTCAATCCTAGCACATCTTGGTGTTTGTTGTAGGTTTGTGGGTATACAAGCTTGTGGTCTTCATCCTTTGGAGATTTCATTCGAGAATCATCATCTATTTCAAGAATCACACCCTCTAGAGGAGGAGGTAGTTTTCTTGTTTCTAACTATGTTTGTTTGTAAGCATGAACATCCTCATATGGATCCTTTGATTCGGGTTAATCATAAAATGGTTTATGAACATTTTAAAAAAAGTTTAAAACTACTAATATCCGCTGCTTTTTTACATTTTAAAATGGTTAAAATGGCTTTGATAAACTTGTTAAAACCCAACAATGGCATCAAGAGCCACTTATGTGGATGCATGCTTCAAAAATCCAAGAAAAAAGTGATTTTTGACACACTTGAGCCTAGGGGCTGATGTGTTTTGATAAAATGGTTAAACCCTTGTCTTTCAAAGTTTACAATATGCGTGTGGAAACAGTGAAAGATTAGTCATTTGGATGATAGTTAATTTGGACAAAATCGGTTTTGTTGAATTTTTTTTTTTGTGTTTGGACGTAAGTTTCAACACAAAAAGGGGGACCATTTTTTTGAATACTTGTATGATTGTATATTTGGTGTTCATAACCTAGCCATGACCTTGTGGATGTGTTTGGTTGATTTGGTTGTTTTTGGCATTTGACTATTCAAAGGATTGTAATAATTATTTTATTCGTTTGGGCAAGTAATTTATTTATTTCATTTGGTATGTAATAAATAGATTAGTTGTATTTTGGTTTCATTTACTAGATAAAAATGTATTAGGATATTTTTTGTAATTGTAAATGGAAGACAAAATGGTGATTTTTGGTTTGGGCAAATTTGGGTCCATAAGGACTTCATAGTCCATAATGGGATTCAAACCCAAAACCAAATGACACCTTGGAGGCCCAACTAGATTTTGGAGCTGAAAAATGAAGCCTAATTGAAGACCAAAGCAACATGGAGAAATCACAACACAAATGGACACTTGAAGCATTTGGATGCAAGATCAAGTGGGAGTTCATGGACACAACACTTGTGTCATTTTCCACCCTTAGGAAAGACCTTTTGGCACGCTTGTTTTGGTTAACAAGTGTGACAAGATTAGTTGGCTATGGTTATGCACTTTTTTAGTCTATGTTTATTTGGTGGTTGTTTTGTATTTATATATGGATATGCATGATTAACAAACAAATAAACGCGACAAACTAAAACCGGTTCATTAAAATCATTAAAATTGGTAAAATACTTTGATTTTATTAAACATAATGATTTAATAATAAAATGGGTTTTATTATAAAAGAATCTAAGGCACTCATTTGGATGCATACAAATGCAAAGTACACAAAGTTTTCTAAACTAGAATTATGAAAACTAAGAAAAAAATTCCCTTTTAAAACAAGTTTAACACCATCCTTTTATGCAACACTTGAATCACTTGGAAAATCTTTGTGGGATAAAGGTCACCTAACCACTTGGAGGAAACTTGTGTTTTAAGGTGGGAATACTATACTTGTGGGATAAAGGTCACCTAACCACTTGTGTAAGTAAACTCACATGAGTGTGTAAGTAGGACAACTAAATTTGCAAACATGCCAACTAAATATATGATATTTAATCGATCCCATACATTAGAAGTTGCAATGGTTGCAATTGTCAAACGTTGACTACCTTGTTAATTTAAAAATGGGATAAAGGTCACCTAACCATTATTTGAATGTAACGTTGGATTCTAGATTATTTATTTATTAATTGTCATTAAGACACAAAGGGTATTAATAATTAAAACGTAATAAAGAAAGTACTAAAATCAAACTTTGTTATATTCTTGTAGATGGCCGCAAACGATGCTAATAACGATAACCCAACCGGTAATAGCCAATCACTAAGAGCAATTCTCCAAAGAGAACGTCTAAATCACACAAACTTTATGGATTGGTATCGAAACTTGAGAATTGTTCTCAAGCAAGAGAAACGATCCTACATTTTAGACGATCCCATCCCCGATGAACCCAACGAGGATGATGAGGATGCCTATCTCGAATGGGTTAAATATGTCGAGGATTCCGAACAAGTCTCTTGCCTAATGTTGGCAAGTATGACTACCGAACTCCAAAAGGAGTGTGAGCTCCACGAGGCTTATGACATGATTACCTAATTGAAGGAAACGTTCCTTCAACAAGCAAGGGTAGAAAGGTTCGAAACGGTTCGAGCACTTCAGGCATGTTGTATGGAAGAAACCCAATCGGTTTCGTCTTATGTACTTAAGATGAAAAGCCACATTGATCGCCTCGAAAGGCTAAATTGTCCCGTCTTGAAAGAGTTGGCAACGGAATTGATCCTCAACTCTTTGTCAAACAGGTTTGACAACTTTGTCACGAACTATAACATGAACGGACGGGACAAGAGCGTTGGTGAACTTCACTCAATTCTCAAAACTGCCGAGGCTACAATGGGTAAAATGGTTTTACCCGTTCTCAATATCAATGAAGGGGTTAACAAGAAAAGGCAACATCCTGAACCTAAGGCAAATGTTGCCAAAGGTAAAGGGTACTCAAAGGGAAAAGGGAAGGGTAAGGCTAAAGTGGAACCACCAAATGTCACACCCCATGTGCCGCGTGGGAATCCACGGCGCGGTGACGATCAATGGTTGAATCATGCACAAGCATTGAATAAGAACAACCACAATGCATTACTAGATTTCAAAATGTTTTGACCATTGTTTAGTTACAGACATTCTATCTATCTATCAAAAGAATGACAACTAAAGACCCAAAATATAGTTTACAAAATAAGACTTCAAACAAGACAATTAAACAATCAGGATTTAGTGTGTTTCTAATCCATCCTAGCTTGTTTCTTCATCTTGTTCTATCTTAAACGGTCTCCTTAGTTGTCCCTTAGAATGTCTTAAATCTGATTACCTGAAACACGTGAAAAGTAACTGTCAACTACAAAAGTAGTTGGTGAGAACAATAGGTTTAACAATTGTAAATATGAATTTGCATTGTAAGGCATATGAATAAACAATGATTTAAAAGACATGGATGGTTGCAACCCAAACTAACATCAAGTATGTAAAACGTGTCCAAACAGTCATCAGACTGTTTGCTAGAGAACCAACATATAATCAAGTCCCAAACTACGTTTGGGGTTAGAAAATTTGTCAGCATCATTGATAAGACCATTCGTAACCAAATCATGCAGTTGGCTTATAAAACCAATTTAAAAGCTAGCAGCAGAACTCGGTCTGCCCAATTGTGTCCGCTTTCCCTTGTTGTGATCACCTAGTACTAACGCTAAATGAATATGAAACCTGATGTATGTATAAGTTTGTTCACAACGATGAACACCATGCTTTTGAAAAACTTGAGTTGAAACCCTTTGATTGAATGCCTTATTTGATTTCAATGATTTGAAAACTTCCCATGAATACCAATGATTGAAATAACGTGTTTCAATACCTTGAATTGAAATCCTTTGTTTGAATACCACTATGAAAACCATTGGTTGAAATCCTTGTATCGAAACCCTTGATTAAATACCAAAGATAATGTCCTTGTGTAATAACAAGGTTTATAACATATCATTTTTATCAAAAACACAATTTTATAGTAAAAGAGTTTATAAATCTCATTAGTTAAAAGTGTATAGCATTTATAAAACCATTAGTGTAAAGCTGATATAAAACAATTTAAAGAACCTTTATAAAACCTTTTTAATGACAACAATTTTAACCGTTGATAAAACATTATAAACAGTCGATAAATTCTTTGAAAATAGTTGAGAAATCCCTAGGATTTCTAAAGTGAACTTGTAACGGTTGAACAATAGCATAAAGAGAGTTTGATCACGTGTTCCACCCCAAAACAGTTGAAAAACAGTAAAAGAGGGGCTAAAGTTCTCACCTGTCTGCAGTAGACTCTGAACTATAACAAATAGCAAGTAGCAAACAGGACTTCTAACTGGTTCCTATATCATTGTAATCATACATAAGATATAAGATTTGTGATTGTATAAACTTTGATTCATTGATAGACTTGTGTTAACTTGAACTTGATTTGCCTTTTGAATAACTTGTTCTCATGTTTAAGAGTGTTGTGAATTGGAATATCATGATTGAGTCACTTGTTTGATAATTGATAAATGAAACGAATGTGTCATGTTCTTTTGCGCACAAACTTGTTTTGCATAAAGTAACATGTGTTTGTGAATTTGATAAACATTGTTTAACATGTATTTTGAAGAAATGTTCAAATTGTTTTATGTCTTTGTGATTGTGACTTGATTTCATGATTATGTTAAGTTAAACCTAACCTGAATAAGAGCCTTTCACAATTACTGAGTTAAAAGGCCAAGATTGGGCCGAGAATCCTATTGGGCTTAACCAAATCACGTGGGCTGCGTGTATTCGAATTTGGGCCAGCGGTTTTGTTGTTGGGCCGATACAAATGAATGGTTGTATATTTTTGTTCAGACTACACAAATGGTAGCCACCTAACTCAACTCCGGCCACCCAGGGCAGCGAACCTTTTAGGTTCTATGGGTTAGGTTCGGACAGGTTTTGATGGTCAGGGTTCGTTCCCAAGGAAGGGTTCGGCTGGAGGTTGATGAGGGTTCGCTTGGAGTGTAAAGGTTCGGGACTTTCATAGGGTTCGGCCATTGATGATGCTGGTTGGAAGGTTCGTCCCGAATGATCATCAACACAAAGGTTCGGTGAGCAATTAGGTTCGGCAGCCAAGCTGCAAGGTTCGTTGCATGGAAATCTTCGGCCGAAGGGTTCGCCACCCTTGGGTTCGTCCCTGCTCATGGTTCGCGAGTTCATGGGTTCGTGGATCTGTGATAAGGTTCGTGAGTATGTTCGTTCATCATGAGAAGGTTCGGCTCGAGCAGAATTGGTTCGTGGACGCTAGGGTTCGTGGAACCTTGTGGGTTCGCCACCCATGCAAAGGTTCGGCTGGCTCTCTATGGTTCGGCCCTATAGGGTTCGACTGATTAGTTTAGTCCTCACAGGTTCGCCAACCCTAATAGGTTCGGCCGAATGCAGTTGCTCCACGAACCTGCGTGTACTCGACCATCATCTTGCTCAACCCTCGATTCAACCATTGAAATGGTGTCATCCTACTCAGTTAGACCCTCGTGAGTATTGGTTTCATAGAGGGAGGCGAGAGAAAACGGCTAGATAACAGATTCGAACAACACAACACCAAAAACCCTATTTTCAGAATTTTCAAGCGTCAATACCTTGAGATTCCGTGGATAAAACTTCAGATCTATGGTTCCCCCTTGTAGTGGATGTTGAGAGCTACGCGTGGACACCAAGAACACCTAAATCCGTTGAGATACGAGCGAGTTACGATCGTTTGAAGGTTAAATTTTTCTAGTGAGAGGTAGGAGACGAAAATCTAGAGAGAGAGACGGTTTGGGCTGGAATAAATGAGGGAAATAGCCTTCTTCAAGTCTTTTATAGCCCGAGTGGTATTCGGGTTCATTCCGGTGGCTCGGTTCGTGTTTTCGTCGCGTAACGCGTATTTTACGCGGTTTTAAAATAAAAGAATTGTTATTCTCATCATTTTGATGAGTTTCAAAATTGTAAAAATGTAAAATAATTTATTTCACTTATTTTTACTCTTCGTGCGTTGCCAGATCGTTAAACAAATACAATTACGTGTATACCCGCAATCGCTTACGTTTCTCGATCGTATTATTTATTTATTGTCGTTTAATCATAATTATAAGTTCAACATTCGTATCGTTATGGATCGTCACCCATAATTATACTCAGTCTCGCTTACGTATTACGATTTTTTGTTTAATTAATTTGTTTGTCATACTATTCGTCTAAACACTACGCACTAACACTATCCCATTACACCGAACGCAGTATATGTATAGGGCATACCCCAGAGTCCAGCTACCTGCCTTATCTGACGCCGTCCCACCACTGTTTCGATATAATACGATAATGTTCTTGCCTAGCGTAATCGACTGTAAATAAATAATACATACTTGTTCCTAATAAAAGAATTCCTATAACACACAAACACATATACGAACACTTGAATCACATTGACATACTAAATGTAATACACATTGCACTAACACTATCTATGAATGCTATGACTATATGCACAGATGTTATAGTCTCCCCTAGTTAAGGGAATTTCGTCCCGAAATTAACTAGCCGAAGGTACTGTAAAAAGATGAGGGTACTTAAGCTTCATCTGGTCTTCACGTTCCCAGGTGAACTCAGCACCACGTTTGCCCTCCCATCATACCTTTACGATCGGAATACGGCTACGTTTAAGTTTCGTTTCTCCATGATCCATGATTTCTACCGGACGTTCTATGAATTGCGTGTTGTTTTGAATCTGAATGTCTTCCAGTGGAATCTGAACATCATGATCTACCAAGCATTTCTTAAGATTCGATACATGAAATGTATTGTGAACATTGCTTAGCTCCACCGGAAGTTTGAGTTTGTAGGCTACGGGACCAATCCTTTCCAGGATCTCAAAAGGTCCAACATACCTTGGTGCAAGTTTCCCTTTCTTCCCGAATCGGACAAAGCCTTTCCAGGGAGAAACTTTGAGTAAAACTCGGTCACCGACTTGAAACTCAAGCGGTTTCCGACGTCGATCCGCATAGCTCTTTTGTCTATCCCTTGCGGCCTTAAGCCTTGATTGAATGATTGTGATTTTGTCGGTTGTTTCTTGAATGAGTTCAGGCCCTTCGACCTGTGAGTCACCAACCTCGGTCCAACAGACCAGTGATCGGCACTTCCTACCATATAAAGCTTCGAATGGTGCACATTGAATGCTTGTATGATAGCTATTGTTGTATGAAAACTCGATAAGTGGAAGATGAGTGTCCCAACTCCCTCCAAAATCGATCACACAAGAACGAAACATGTCCTCGAGTGTTTGGATAGTCCTTTCGCTTTGACCGTCGGTTTGGGGATGATACGATGTGCTAAGATTAACACGGGTTCCCAAAGCCTCTTGCAATGATTTCCAAAAGCGAGAAGTGAAACGACTATCACGATCATAAATGATTGATGTTGGAGTACCATGACGCGCAATGCTTTCGTTGATGTACAAGGTAGCTAACTTCTCCATTTTGTAATCCCCTCGGATCGGGAGAAAATGAGCAGATTTGGTGAGTCGATCAACGATCACCCAAATCGAATCGAATCCTCGCGGAGTTCTCGGCAACTTGGTTATGAAATCCATGGAAATTTGTTCCTATTTCCATTGAGGAATTTCAGGTTGCTGCAGAAGTCCCGAAGGCTTTTGATGTTCTGCTTTGACTTTGGAACATGTAAGACATTTCCCCACGTACATTGCTATGTTTTTCTTCATTCCCCACCACCAGTAAGATGCCCGCAAATCTTGGTACATCTTATCTGCTCTAGGATGAACTGAGTATCGCGACTTATGAGCTTCATCACAGATGAGCGTGCGCAATTCTTCTGACTTTGGAATCCAGATGCGGCCGTTGAGATATAACACACCGTCAGATCGAGGTTCTAGTTTCTTCTCAATTCCGAAATCTAAGTCTGTTTTTAGCTGATTGTCTGTCACCACTTGTTGTTGTGCAATACGAATCAAGTCCTTCAAGTTTGGCTGTGTGTTAATCTCCATGGCTCTTACACAAATTGGTTTGACTGGTTCTTTACGACTAAGAGCATCCGCCACCACATTGGCTTTACCTAGGTGATAACGAATCTCACAGTCATAATCAGTTTGAAGTTCAACCCAATGTCGTTGTCTCAAGTTGAGTTCTTTCTGATTAAGGATGTGTTGTAGGCTCTTGTGCTATGTATAGATGACACATTTAGTACCATAAAGGTAGTGCCTCCAAATCTTCAATGCAAAGACCATAGCCCCTAACTCAAGGTCATGAGTAGTATAATTCTTCTCGTGAACCTTAAGATGTCTTGAAGCATATGCAATCACCTTGGCCCGCTGCATAAGCACACAACCGAGACCAAGGTTTGAAGCATCGCAGTAGACAATAAAATCATCACTGCCTTCTGGGAGACTAAGGATAGGGGAGTTGCATAACTTCTGTTTAAGAAGTTGGAATGCATCTTCTTGTTTCTGTCCCCATATGAACGCTTGACTTTTCTGGGTTAGAGTGGTAAGTGGCAAGGCGATCTTTGAAAAGTTCGCGATGAACCTTCTGTAGTAACCTGCCAGATCCAGAAATGAACGAATCTCTGTTGGAGTAGAAGGGGTAGTCCAGTTCTTAATTGCTTCAATCTTCGCTGGATCTACGTGTATCCCATCCCTTTTAATGACATGCCCTAAGAAGTGAACTTCTTTTAGCCAAAATTCACACTTTGAGAATTTAGCATAAAGTTGTTCAGCTCTTAGTAGCTCTAAGACTTTCTTCAAATGATTTTCATGTTCTTGCTCTGTCTTTGAATAAATCAGTATATCATCAATGAAGACGATAACAAACTGATCTAAGTATGGCCTGCAGTCTTTGGTATATCCTCATCATTGGTCAGTCCAAATGGCATAACCACGAACTCGTAGTGTCCATATCGGGTCCTAAACGCAGTCTTTGGTATATCCTCATCATTTACTCATAACTGATGATACCCGGATCGTAAATCAATTTTAGAAAAGCAAGCCGCTCCCTGTAATTGATCAAACAGATCATCGATCCTAGGTAGAGGATATATGTTCTTAAATGTCAACTTGTTTACATCACGATAATCGATGCACATACGAAATGAACCATCTTTCTTCTTGACAAAGAGAACCGGAGCTCCCCAAGGAGAGTAACTCGGTCTTATGAAACCTTTGTCTAGAAGTTATTCAAGTTGACTAGACAGCTCCTGCATCTCAGATGGTGCTAATCGATACGGTGACTTTGCCACTGGGTTTGCTCCAGGGACGAGATCGATTCTAAACTCCACTTGTCTGATAGGTGGTAATCCAGGCAAGTCTTCTGGGAATACGTCCGGATAATCTCTGCTGACCGGAACGTCTCCAACCGCTTTCTTCTCAGGTTTCTTCTCTACCACATGAGACAGGAACGCAAAGTATTTCTTCTTCAGGTACTTCCTAGCCTTGATACACGACACAATCTTCAGTCCGCGGCAGAGTTCCTCACCGTAAACTTGCATCATTTCGCCGGACGGTAAGGGAAGTCGGATAAGTTTCTCCGAGCATACCATCTAGGCGTGGTTTTTGGATAACCAATCCATTCCTACTACAACTTCGAAGCTTCCGAGTGTCATAGGAATGAGATCGATAAGGAAAAGATGATCATTCAATCTCAATTCACAATCGCGAATTATCAAGTTCACGAATATTGTTTTACCATTCGCTACTTCTACGGTGTAAGGAGCATCAAGTATAGATGGTTGTTTATTAAACAGGGGAGCAGTATTAGTAGAGACAAAACTTTTATCTGCACCAGTGTCAAATATGATAGAAACGTAATGATCATTAATGAGAAATGTACCCGTGATGACTGCCGGGTCCTCGCGTGCTTCAGAAGTTCCGATGACAAAAGCACGAGCAGTGGCATTTGTAGCAGCTGGATTGAGTTTTGGGCATCGGTTTCTAAAGTCTCCTGCTCCACAGTTGTAACAAGCCCTTCCACCAGTAGTAGTAGGATTTGCGGTGGTAATTGTAGCAGCAGCAAGTTGAGCAGATTGACATGTTTCAGCCAAGTGTCCCATTCATCCACACTTGAGACATTTTCTGCATGGAATAGCGGGTAGATGATGGTATTGGCATTTGGTGCAAAGTGGAAACAGACCAGTATAAGGCTTTCTGGCCGTTGCAGGTTGTGGCATAGCAGTAACAGGAGTGGCTTGTACGGGTGTAGCTGCAGTCGAGGCTACATAGTTCTTGATCGTCTTTTGCTTATGTTTCTTCTTTTTTGGTTGATGCTGTTCAGACTTCATGCCTTCTTCAACCTGTGCCCTCTTATACCCCTTTCGAGTGAGCACACCCGCTTTGACATATTCTTCAGTAAGAGTGGCACCAAGATGAATTGCTGCCTCTAGAGTAGTAGGGCTACTCCCCATAACAGTTCCCCTGATGACTAGGGGTAATCCCTCAATGTACTTCTCTATCATGCGGGATAGAGGAGTAACCAGATGTGGTACCAGAATACACAACTCATGGAAACGGGTTGTATATTTCGCATTCTCGCCACTATCCTGGACTAAATTCCACATTTCCACTTCGAGCTTTTTCAGTTCATGGCGTGACAAATGTGTTGAACTTGATTGTATGTGCTATATGTGTTGAAACTAGTTGTATATGTATTTTGCAACTAGGTGGTGGTAGTGGAAATCAAACAATTAGTCATAGAGCAGGAAAAGAGCCTGCAGCTGCTAATCTCTTATCTGATCAAGGTAAGTAATCCCACAACTATAACATCACATAATAAACATTGAATTTTGTTGTTGAATAAATTGTATGATAAATATGGTATTGGTGATATGGGAACGTTGAATAATAAAAGTTCAACAACCAATGATAAATCCAATACCTTGGTGAATGAAAGTGTGGGAACTCTATGATGGAAGTACCAGTGGGTGACATCATAGCAATTTGATTGATATAATTATGACTCCACAATGGTGGATAGCTAGAGGTGCTAGTAATTGTCTTAGATGAAAGTATCAGTGGGTGAACATCTTAAAATTTGAATTAATTATGACTTCACAATGGTGGATAGCCAGAGGTGCTGACAATTCTCTTAGATGGAAGTACCGGTGGGTGAACATCTCAAGACTTAAATTAATTACGATATCACAAATGTGTGAATAGTCAGAGGTGCTGACAAATAGCTATGGTGGAAGCACAGAAATGTGAACACTATAGTGTAATTTTGATTAAACTATTGTAAACAATAGTTGATGATTGGTAATATGATATTATTTCCTTGTAAGAGTCAATTCGAATAGAAATGACTCAGCTTGAATTTTGATTGTGAAAAATGTATTTGTACATTTTGTTGTGCGAAACCATTGGAGTTTACTTACTTAGTTCATATGAACTAATGTGAAATATTGTGTGATGTTTGTAGGTCAAACATGATGGACCTGGCTGTAAGGATCGAGGCAGATCGTGAATCGAACGAACAAACCTTGTTGCAAACGTTTGAAATTTTGGGTTTAAATTTACTTATGTAAATAAGTATTGTAAAATGTGTGACACGTTTAAGTTTGCGTTAAACTTTGTTTAATATTATGAAATAAAGAAGGTCAAACGAGGTTTTGAAAATGAAAAATTTGCTGGGACCAAGTCTGATATTATGAAAAATTGTTGAATAGTAACCGGGGGTTACACTTACCATTTTATATTCCTAGCCGAGAACAAATAATCCAAGTCGAGAACAATTTTTATTATTTGAATGTTCGAGAACCCACCTGATGTCTACTCGAGAACCTTTTCTTTTTGATGACTTTGGCCGAGGACCTCCTTTGTCTATATGTGAGATCGAGAACATCTTTGTGGGGGTGGGCCACAAACCATCGGGGGACAAAAAATGTTACGGCCAAATAAATTTTATATGGACACACACACATATATGATGACCACCTAATTCCAGCCGAATAAAACCATAAAATTCAGCCAAGAAGTCCAAGATATTTTGATCCACAATGGCTTGAACATAATCAGGTTTAAGTACAACTGGGTTAAGATGTTCACACCTATATTACTTAAACATTGGTTAAGAACATAGATGGACCTCATAACAAGTGTTTTAGATCATTAGCCATAATTTGAAAGATGTCAAAGGTTTATAACAAATTTATGGTTGATCAAGATAACAAAAGGTGATACTTATAAAATAAGGTAGTCAACTTTACTACTAAGTTGAAGAAATATTTTTAAGTAAACATAATATCCATTAAACTATTTTGTAATATACAAAATGATTAAGTCTTCATGACATATTATTTGTATAAACACACTTAAATGATGATAGCCATTTTAGATTAACATAAGGGTAAATACTAATTGTTAATCTAAGAAACTAAGTTATACTTGGAAAGTTTGATGATTTTAAGACTCATGTAACCTGTTGTCACACCCCGAGCCGGCGGGGTAGGATCGGAATCCCCGTCGGGCGGAATGTTTTCGGGGCGCGATATCGGGAATGATAATCGAAAGTGATCAGATTGTTTACATTGCACCTGATATAAATGAGAACTGCTAAATATAATAGAATTACAAAGTTAAATTACAGCAGTATCGTTTATAATTTAACAATGTAAATCTATTGTAAACATCAATAAAGGACTATCTTGTATTTACACAAGATATACAAAATAATTTGTATAATGATGTCTTCAAAAGTATGCAGGTCCAAAATACTAGCTTTCTATGTAAAGTCCTAGTCCAAAAGAAATGACTTCTTAATTAACCTGTTCGTCACCTGAGAAGTCATGCAAAATAAAAGTCAACACATGGTTGGTGAGTTCATATAGTTTTAGTAATTGAAAATGATTTGAAAACCTCCTTTGGTAAAGACCCTAACCTCATTAACACCACATGTAATATCCACATCGGTATGCTTATATATAGGGCATATGTAAGGGACAAGCCCTAGCCAACATCCCACCACATTATATACATATGACACTGTTGTTAATAATAATTAAGCATTTTTACCCTTAACACAACCCATAAGTTCTTCTGTTTGTTGTCCCTGTAATTACAATCATTTGAAATCCATGTTGATTTCATAAGTTCATCACACAATATGATCAACCATAGTAATTGTATAAACAGTTATAAATGCTTAATTAAATAAATAAATAAACATTTAATAAAATATAAGTCCTAATGATTGGGGCCTGTGGTCATACTCGAGTAGACTAGTCTGTCAATCTAGGTACTTAGTAGTTAGGGAAACTGTAAATATCCTCAAACATACGACCTACAAGTCAAACGGTCTAGCTAGGACTTCTTGAAATGTAGGATTTCATGTTTCGTCTGTTTTGGCGTATGCTATCTCTGATATTTCCCAGACTTTCCCTTGAAAATGATTTATTGATTCGTCTGATTATGTCACAAGATGTACTTGATGTGTTGATCATAGAATACAAGATTCATTGATCGATTGTACACTTGATTCATTGTTCAACAAACACTTGATTTGTAGAACATTGAATGTCGTCTTTGCAAAGATTGTTTCGTTTGATTTCTTTGAAGTCCCACACTTGTTTTGTCAAAATGTTTGATTTGATTCCTTGAATTCACCCACTTTGTTGGACCGATCGGGAGCTCGGAAACAATCCGAATCCAATAGAAAACTACTCGATAACCTCTGGGATAGTGCGGAATCCTATTCCAGGGTTTTCCAATCGAAACCAACAGGAACCGTGGTGATCCGAGGCTGTAGAAACAACTTGGAAGCAACGATCGAACACCACGGGTTGAGAATCGAACTTGGATGATCAAGAACCGCTCAGATCTTCTAGGGTTTTGACACTGGAGTGCTAGGGAAGAAGGAGGGCTCTGAAAAGTTAAGGCTGAAATGATTTGAACTTCTATTTATAGGCTGTAGTCATTCGGCCGAATGAGTGGCCGAAGCAGCTCATTCGGCGAATGACTAAGCTCGAATGAGCCATCATTCGAATGAGTCATTCGGCTGAACTTATTCGGCCGCCAGAGTCATTCGGCGATCTGGGGTTTTTGACAACGAAAATCGTGATAACTTGCGATTTTGACCAGATCTAACCACCAAATTTGGTACAGAAGTTCAAGACATGATAGCAAACCAATTGGGAAAGATTTAGGGCAATCAAACCACAAAAACACTTGATTTTTCAATGAAATAGTAACTTGGGAAGCAAGAAAAATAGGGTTTTTGGAAGTTACGAAAATCAGGGTTTTGGGAATCTCAGATCTGTTGATTTTGAGTGGAAATCGAGTAGAATCAAGAGCCAAAGCTCTGATACCACTTTGTTGGACCGATCGGGAGCTCGGAAACAATCCGAATCCAATAGAAAACTACTCGATAACCTCTGGGATAGTGCGGAATCCTATTCCAGGGTTTTCCAATCGAAACCAACAGGAACCGTGGTGATCCGAGGCTGTAGAAACAACTTGGAAGCAACGATCGAACACCACGGGTTGAGAATCGAACTTGGATGATCAAGAACCGCTTAGATCTTCTAGGGTTTTGACACTGGAGTGCTAGGGAAGAAGGAGGGCTCTGAAAAGTTAAGGCTGAAATGATTTGAACTTCTATTTATAGGCTGTAGTCATTCGGCCGAATGAGTGGCCGAAGCAGCTCATTCGGCGAATGACTAAGCTCGAATGAGCCATCATTCGAATGAGTCATTCGGCTGAACTTATTCGGCCGCCAGAGTCATTCGGCGATCTGGGGTTTTTGACAACGAAAATCGTGATAACTTGCGATTTTGACCAGATCTAACCACCAAATTTGGTACAGAAGTTCAAGACATGATAGCAAACCAATTGGGAAAGATTTAGGGCAATCAAACCACAAAAACACTTGATTTTTCAATGAAATAGTAACTTGGGAAGCAAGAAAAATAGGGTTTTTGGAAGTTACGAAAATCAGGGTTTGGGAATCTCAGATCTGTTGATTTTGAGTGGAAATCGAGTAGAATCAAGAGCCAAAGCTCTGATACCACTTTGTTGGACCGATCGGGAGCTCGGAAACAATCCGAATCCAATAGAAAACTACTCGATAACCTCTGGGATAGTGCGGAATCCTATTCCAGGGTTTTCCAATCGAAACCAACAGGAACCGTGGTGATCCGAGGCTGTAGAAACAACTTGGAAGCAACGATCGAACACCACGGGTTGAGAATCGAACTTGGATGATCAAGAACCGCTCAGATCTTCTAGGGTTTTGACACTGGAGTGCTAGGGAAGAAGGAGGGCTCTGAAAAGTTAAGGCTGAAATGATTTGAACTTCTATTTATAGGCTGTAGTCATTCGGCCGAATGAGTGGCCGAAGCAGCTCATTCGGCGAATGACTAAGCTCGAATGAGCCATCATTCGAATGAGTCATTCGGCTGAACTTATTCGGCCGCCAGAGTCATTCGGCGATCTGGGGTTTTTGACAACGAAAATCGTGATAACTTGCGATTTTGACCAGATCTAACCACCAAATTTGGTACAGAAGTTCAAGACATGATAGCAAACCAATTGGGAAAGATTTAGGGCAATCAAACCACAAAAACACTTGATTTTTCAATGAAATAGTAACTTGGGAAGCAAGAAAAATAGGGTTTTTGGAAGTTACAAAAATCAGGGTTTTGGGAATCTCAGATCTGTTGATTTTGAGTGGAAATCGAGTAGAATCAAGAGCCAAAGCTCTGATACCACTTTGTTGGACCGATCGGGAGCTCGGAAACAATCCGAATCCAATAGAAAACTACTCGATAACCTCTGGGATAGTGCGGAATCCTATTCCAGGGTTTTCCAATCGAAACCAACAGGAACCGTGGTGATCCGAGGCTGTAGAAACAACTTGGAAGCAACGATCGAACACCACGGGTTGAGAATCGAACTTGGATGATCAAGAACCGCTCAGATCTTCTAGGGTTTTGACACTGGAGTGCTAGGGAAGAAGGAGGGCTCTGAAAAGTTAAGGCTGAAATGATTTGAACTTCTATTTATAGGCTGTAGTCATTCGACCGAATGAGTGGCCGAAGCAGCTCATTCGGCGAATGACTAAGCTCGAATGAGCCATCATTCGAATGAGTCATTCGGCGAATGACTCATACTGAAATCAGACATTCGCTATAATGTTCATTCGGCGAATGACTTCATTCTAGAGTCATTCTCCGAATGAGTAAACTTCATACTCAATTCAGTTTATAATCAGATCAACTAAATAGATAAACATTGATAAACAATAATCAAAAGTAATAAACATTATGAATCATATATAAAGACAACTTCCATTAATACTTTGAACATTTACATGATAAGAGTTACAAAACTGAACTAGGGACAATAAACGTGTATCAACACACTTGATTTGTTAAAATGTTTCGTTTGATCCCTTGAACTCACACCCTTATTTTGTCAAAATGTCTAGTTTGATTTGATTGAAATGTTTTGATTTGTTGAAATGTTTAGTTTAACTCGATTACTCACTTAATTTATAAGTAAATCGGTTAGTAAACCTGCATAAAATCTTCCTAGACATGGTCTAGGATAACATTTATATATATGTAAAACATATAAATTTAAAAGCATTAAAGTAAACAATTTAAATAAACAGCTTACTCATGCTTCTCAGCCCCGCGTTTTAAAACAAAAATGTTAGAAAAGGGGCAATGAACTCACCTGTGCTGCTATGTAATTTGATCTAACACAAAATGCGCACTCATGTATGTAAGCTAAGTTTCTTCGGTTCCTGAGTTATTTTATAAGAATTTGAATATAATAAGTACGCGTAGTAGTCGTTGTGCCTAAGACTTTGAGTCTTGTTGTGTGTGCAACTAAATGTCTTAGTACTAGGTGTATCTAAGATCTAATCTATCCTAGTTACCCTTTCAGATTCCAATCCCATGTTGAGTTACAATACATACTTTTAAATTTTAGAAAATTTCGGCAGAGTTTCCTTTATTTTCTGTTAAAATCCAGAAAATTATATTGCCTCTTTATACTCAAATCCCAACAATTTAAATCAAAATAAGTCTTTAAACCAAACATTACAATTAACTTTTATAACCAAATAAACTTAAAGGAAACCAATGCCATTTATAATTTCAAATTAAACAAGATTTTAATTGGAAACATTCACACATTTCCATTTCAATATTAAAACATCATTATCAAAATTTAATCAACACATAATGTATGTTGGGCTTAATTAAGCCCCATTGGGCCCTCTTAGACCCAATATCAAACTTTGGTTTCAATTGGACATCCTTGCTTTCTAATTGGTCAAGATTTAAGTCCATAAATGGTCTCATGTAGATAATTACTCATCTAAGTGAATTATTATAAACATTCCATAATGTAGATGTTGATAACCTAGTACATCACTTGATCTTAAATCCATTGTTATTTGTCCTTAATGCTATCATATTCATTAATAACTAGTCGTTACACAAGATTTAATATCTCATGTCATTCCCATGCACACCCACGTATCCCATGCACACACACAACTTTGCCTTATGTATATGTACGTATCTAACCCCCTTGTATCCTAAAATCTCAGGTTTAAGGTTGTTTGTTGTTCGGCATCATCCCAAGGCAGCGAACCCTTGATGGAGTGACCTTGGGTTCGGCTAACTTAACAAGGTTCGGTTGAGGGTTCGTGAGTTGCATGGCCACGGTTCGGCCATGCAAGGTTCGGCCTTAACAGGTTTGTCATGGAAGGGTTCGGTTGGTCTATCTATGCAGGTTCGTTCAGTGGCATCCGATGGTTCGCTTAACTTCTAAAGGTTCGGCAAGGTGCACTGGTTCGGCAGGGTTGGTGCGGGTTCGTTGCAGGTAACTCGCAGGGTTCGTTGCAGACTTGGATCAGTGCAACAGGTTCGTGATGCAGGGTTCGGCCTAATTAAAGAAGGTTCGGCTGGGTTTGTTTTCACCACGAAGGTTCGGCCCATAACTTAAGGGTTCGGCCGGCTTAGTGGTCCACGAACCTGCATCATCTCCTTCTTGTTTGCGGCTTCAACCTGTTACAAACCCATCCCCAACAACACCTAATCGTACATTCACCTCTATCTAAGTGTTTTACGTGCTTCATATCGGTCATAATAACTAAACCATATGATTTCAAGAAAACCCTCTAAAATCCGAATTTAAAGTGAATTATTACCTTAGATTTCGTGGATAGAAACCCAAAATACTTGTACTTCTGGAATCTACACGATGAGAGGATTGTAGTGACACCAAAATGACTTGAATCCGACTTGAAACGAGTGAGATCTTCTAGAGAGAAGTTGAGAGAATAATCCTTGTAGAGAGAGAAGGAAGGTAGACGAAAATGAGAGGGGGGGGGTTTGGGTCTTGTGGTGGTGGTTGGAGCCTTAATGGCTCATTAAATGTTTAGGAAAATACCCGGTTGCTCGGTCTCGTTCGGTTTCGCGTAATGTGCCGGTTCGCGTAGTTTTCGCGACGAAACGACACGATTTATAAACTAGAATTAATTCAATTATTTTAGGTTGTGATTCCTAATAAATTAACTAATATCTTTTATTTATTTAAATTTTAAAATATTAAATTACTGTTTAAATCGAAATGTACGGTCGTCGAGCGTATTCGTTCGAATCGTCACTCGTGCGAACACGACGATAACTATACTTTTCAATCTTGTTTTCTAATTATTGAACATCATTCAGAACGTTAAACTTTCAGATATATTCGTACAGATCGTCACCTATACGAATAACCCGTCAATTTAGCATTCACATAACAATATTCGTGTGTTTTGTTCTATAAAACCTCACATACGTTTATACATAAAAATTCCTAAGCAAATAATCACATGATGGTTCTGTATTGCCAGATAATTATCCGACTCAAGAACCATTGTTCTGAACTGTGTTTCTGTTAAATGTTTCTGAATTTGTTCTATGACAACTCACCATGATAATGATAAATGATATGAATATGAAAATTACTGAAATGTGTATGATTCATACCTGTTTACTGTTCTTGATACTGTTTAAGATCACTGTTCCGGCGACGGTTCCGGCACTGATGTTACACCTGTTAAGGTTTACGTCAAGTTCAAACACATAAACCAAGAATGTATAACATACTAATGCTTAACCTATATTGGCTAAGTGTTAGTGTATTACATCACAATTGAGCTAGATCAAATCAAATAACAAAGGGTTATAAAAGTTAACCAACTTTAGGGTTAACGCATGAAATCATAACTTATACTTATATGTTACAAACAACGTTTAATCCAACACAGGGCTTTAAATACAACATTCTTACAACAACGAGCGTGTGCATTCTTAATTTCTTAGTCAACCACTACAATCACAATGTGAGTTCATATGCCCCTTTTCTAATCTTTTGATTTTAAATGCAATGATGAGAAACATGCTAAACTCTTTTATTCATTTAAAAGCTTTAGTACATTATTTCAATTATCATGTTTTCTAGATAATAAGGGTCTTATCTTTATTATCATATCATTATCATTATGTGTATTTGTGTGTGAAATGACATGTATGACAGATGTTGGGTATTTAAAATGATAGATGCTATGTCCAAAATTAGTTTATAATATAAGCACAGTTAATTTAATGTTTATCAATTTGTTCATTAAAAGATACTGACATATTTATAATCTTATGATAGAACAGATGGACATATTGCGTTATTAACTCATATTAACAGTGTCCAGAAATGATGCTAGTGCTCACAGGTAATCTTTTGTAATAATGCAACATTAGCGAATGAACAAGTGTTGCACAGTTAGAACATTTACCAATGTTCAACTTGTGCACGCTCAGATCATTTGCAAATGAATAAGGGTTACACAGTTAGAGCATTTAAAAATGTTCAACTTGTGCACACTCAGATCATTTGCGAATGAATAACTGTTGCACGGTTGGCACATTTACGACCGTTCAACTTATGCACACTCAGATCATTTGCGAATAAATAAATGTTGCACAGTTAGAACATTTACGAATGTTCAACTTGCGCACACTCGGATCATTTGAAAATGAATAAGTGTTGCAATGTTAGAACATTTACGAATGTTCAACTTGCGCACACTCGGATCATTTGCGAATGAATAAGTGTTGCACAGTTAGAACATTTACGAATGCTCAACTTGTACACACTCAGATCATTTGCCAATGAATAAGTTTTGCACAGTTAGAACATTTACAAATGTTCAACTTGTGCACACTCGAATCATTTGCGAATGAATCAGTTTGCATAGTTAGAACATTTACAAATGTTCAACTTGTGCACACTCAACTCATTTGCGAATGAGAAAAGTGTTGCACAGTTAGAACATTTACGAATGTTCAACTTGGGCACATTCAGATAAATCTTACACTTTCTAATTCTAATTTGTTTAGCTTGCAGATTTCAAGAAAAGCTCTCTAAAAGATCTTAGCACCTGCTGAAACTGCTGATCTCTAATGATGAAGCTTTTGCGAATGAGTCCAGGACTATCTGAACTTCGGAAATTTGTGAATAATCAAACTGATATTCGCAAATGCTCATAGTGCTTTCAAGACTTGGTATTTCCCTATCTTCAATCTGCTGACACTGACAAAGAAATCTGTTGATGCTGATAAGAGTGTTGCGGTTGCTGACAAGGAATGACACCTAAGATGATGAAAAGATTATTTTGACAGCATAGCCTTTTGTTTATTACATTGTATTTTGGGCCCTGATTATGATGTTTTCATGGGCTTCAATTGTCTATAAATAGAAAGTGTGTAATAGAATTAGGGCAACACTGAAAAACACACAGACACACACTATTAGGTACACAGTTTTTGAGAGAGAAAGTTTAGAGAGAGAAACAAGTGATGCTCTGTGATCGGAATAATGTTTCCTGATCCAAGCTCCTTTGTAAATTGATTGAACATTAATGAAGAACGATTTTGGCAGTTGTGTTATTGTTCAATTAAAAACTGCAATCAATATTTGCATCAATTAATGAACCTGTTTGTTTCAGCCACTCAGGGTTCAGAAAACCCTCATTTGTTATTGTTCTAAAATTACCTGATCCTGACAATTGGTATCAAAGCCTAGTGCCCTTAATCATTAGAAGTGATTATTGAGGTGTTTTTAAATAACTGAGGCAAATTTCTAAATCAAATCATTCACTGTGTATTCTTTGTGTTTGTGTGTGTTTCTTCAGATATGAGCAATTATCAAAAGTCTCAATAGAATTTTTGTTTAGATCATCATAAATATTGATCGACTATAAGTTTCTCAGTGATTTTGATAAATTCAAGACACTTGTCTTTCTAGATTTGAAAACCCTGAAATCAATCATGATTTCAAATGCTCATGCTAGTAATCAAGAAATTGGTTCTGGAATAAAACCTTTTGTTCTTAAGAATGTTGCATATTACAAATGCTAGAAGCTAAGATTCAAAAATTTCTTATGCTACAGTGAGCCAGAGCTATGTAATTCAATAGTTAAAGGACCATTTGTACCTGTTAATATGTAAGTTGATAATTATCATATTAGACCTGTTGATTTAAATTCATTTACTGATGAAGAAGGCAGAAGAAAAATCAGACTAGACATTAAAGTCTAAAGTTCTCTTACAATGGGTTTGCCTATTGAAATTCTGATGTGAGCTCAAAAATTTGAAAGTGTAAAATCTATGTGGGATGCTCTTGGTATTATGTTTGAAGGAAGTACTGAACTAAAAGAAATGAGAAAAGACAATCTGAGATACCAATTTGAAACATTCTGTCATATGTCTCGAGAGACTGTTACACAACAATTACATCGTTTTGTTCAACTGGGAAATGAGCTTAAATCAAATGAGATAAAATATGATAATCATGATTTGAACAATAAATTGTTTCATACTCTTCCTGAAGAAAGGAAAAACAATGTGATTGTGCTAAAAATACAAAGAATATTCGAACCATGAAGGTTGATGAGTTAATAGCTCACATTGAGGCAATGGCTATTGATGAAAGTACCAAAAATAATTCAAGAATTAAGATTGATCCATATAAATTAACAAAAGTTCATCTGGGTATGAGTGCTCTCACGAGTGAAGAAATTGAACAAAAATCTAAAGAAAGTGAGACTCAAGAATTTGGTCTAATTACCTCTCCAGTTGCTTCTTCAAATGCCAGAAAGGCAAATTTTGAAAACAAGTCAAAAGGATACAGTCGAAAGAAAAAGAACATATGCGTCAGATGGTGATGTTATTACCTTGAAAGTTAATTCTGCTGATCAAAAGGCTTTCAGTGTTGCTTTTCTATCCACATATCAAGAATATTTGGGTGGAAGTTTATCTGAAGTAGATCTGATTCTTGATGAACTTGATTTAGAGGATCTTGATGAAATGGATCTTAAATGGCAAACTGCTATGGTTGCTATTAGAAACAAAAGATTCTTCAAAAATCGAGGTCACATGTCTTTTAACAAAGCTTCAAGAATAGGTTTTGATAAATCAAAATTCAGATGTTACATTTGCAATCTATATGGTCATTTCTCAAAAGAATGCAATGTTGTCACACCCCGAGCCGGCGGGCTGGATCGACTTTCCCGTCGGGCGGAAAGTTCTCGGGGCGCGATATCGTTTGACAATCGTAATGATCAGATTGTTTACATAGCACATGATACATAAATGAGAAATGCTAACATGACAATGAAATAGAACTACAAAGTTAAATTACTTTGTTTCCTCATAATTTAACTAAGTAAATCTAATCAAAAGAATCAATGTGTTACTATCTTGTAACTGTACAAGATATACAAAAGATGATTCATTGTTTTGTCACCCAAAAGTATGCAACACAAAATGAAGCTAGATCTTCTAGAAGTCCACTAGCTTAGTTCTTGAATATAGGCAACTACACCTTGTTCGTCACCTGAGAAAACATGCATTTAAACAAAGTCAACACTAGGTTGGTGAGTTCATAAGTTTGATATTTGAAAGCCTTGAAATGTTCACATACACAATCACATTGTCATACTTGTTGTTTGTTAGTTGTTTGATTCACCCATTCACACAATGGCCTTTCCATAGTTATATTTACAAGTGATATCTCATCCTATTAGCTATGCTTATATATAGGGCATATGTAGGGGAACAAGCCCCTGCCAACATCCCACCACATATCTAATAGAACTTAATACCACTTGCAATACAACTCTGGATACCCATTTTCATTTCACCCATCCGTTTGTATTCATCACCCATTGTATCATATGTAGAATAATATAATATGAGGGGTTTAATTATCAAACCGAAGTATTGATAAACCCTAGATGTGTTAAGGAAGTTAGATTAATTTAATCTGATCCTTGTTATTATTCTATTACTTGTGGGGGTTAACTGTTAATCACTTTTAAAAGTAAGAGTGTTAGTTAACCAATTGATATTTGTTCTCAACTTGAAGTGCATAGAGCCTAAAAGGAATCTATTGCAATCCTGATGTAATAAGATTACAATGCATCCGATTTACCTCTACCACTTTGTGTTACCATAGACCTCATCGAACTGTTACTAGCAATATGACATGAGAGAAAATAAATTCCTCAGTCTACTAGTCAACAAGAAGCGATGGATTAATTACAATATTACTGTCAAATGATATCGCCATGTGTCGTTTACTAAACCGGACTGATCGTGCCCTGTTACCAGTCATACGTTACCGGCCAATTGATGTTACGATTAACATACCGACCTCACTCGCCGGAGGTTTGTCAAACCTATGGTACCACTATGCTATCTTCGGTTTAGATCTCACTAAATTAACTAGTAAACGATTCTGATAAGGGACTTACAATGAAACATGAATATATGGCACATGATTGAAATAATATAATACAGACAGTTCAATAGCAATCAATTGTATTGTGTTCACCAATGTTGTTTGTTCTCAATGTTGTGTGTTCTCATTGTTGCTAATAAAGTTATATAAGATCTAGTCTTATTAAACAATATTAGTTGTTGGGTGAATGATGTTGTTATCATGAAGGTACGTTATCATGTTTATCATTCTAGTTGTTCCATATAGTCACCATGTTGCCACTACAGTGTTGTAGGAACCATTCTTACAACACTTAGTTGACTCAGGTGGTGGATACTGTTTATTGTTGTTCTTGTCATCTTGTTCACCTGTAATAATCTCAATGTTTGTTCTAGTAAGAATAATTTAATGTTATAAGATAGAATCTTACAAATATATTATTCTATTGTGTTGATGATTTATGAAGTTATATTATCATATTCATCTTAGTTGTTTCTGTCATATCATGATCATACAAGCATGCATACAATGATAAACGATAAAAAGTCAAGAAATATTATCTAAATCAAACCATAAGAAATATGTTAAACATAAAACTTTTAAGTAAATAAAAGTTAAGCATGTTTCTCCGCCCCGAGAGTTTAAAAATCAGTTAATGATTAGAAAAGGGGCATATGAACTCACCTTGCTGTTGAAGTGGTTGACTTAGCTTAAACAAGAAATGTACGCACTCTTTGTTATACTTGAGTTTGTTTTCACGATCCTGTATTGATTTCACGTTGTGTGTAACTTTTAAGTATGAATTATAGTGATTTGTGTGCGTGTATGTGTTGGCCCTAAAATTGACTAACACTCATGAGTCGTGGTCATCATTCGGTCTTGATTACCTGCTAGGGATTATACTTAACACTTAGTCAAATTTAGATAGACTTGTTTCCTTGTGTTGTTAACTCTTATGTTTCATTTGATTTTGATCCTTGTCATAGTGTATAGCCTTGTAACTACCATAGTTTATGAGTATAATTTTAGATTTTCGATTAAAGGTTAGAACCCTTAACATTTTGTCATTACTTGTGAATATTTTTGAGAGACAAGGTTTTAGGACTTACAAATTCATTAGCTTCAAACCCTAACACCTTTGTAGTAATTTATATTGATGACCCCATGCAAGTGATCATTAGTATTGATGTCAAGTGTTTTACATCATTTGTTATTTGGGCCGAATGAGCCATAATGGGCCGAAGAATCAATTGGGATAGGCCAAACAAATGTGGGCTAAAGAAACGGGTTTGGGCTAATCAACTGGGCTGAGTATATATTGTTGGGGCCGAATTGTAACATCTGTGCATATAGTCATAGCAATCATAAACAGTGTTAGTACAATGTGTATTTGATTCAGTATTTACAGTGTGATTCAAGTGTTCATGATTGTGTTTGTGTGATAGGATCTTATTAAATAGGAACAAGTATGTACTATATATTTACAGTCGATTTCGCTAGGCAAGAACAGTATCGTATTATATTGAAACAGTGGTGGGATGGCGTCAAATAAGGCAGGTAGCTGTACTCTGGGGTATGCCCTATACATATACTGCTTTCGGTGTAATGGGATAGTGTTAGTGCGTAGTGTTTAGACGAATATTATGACAAACGAATTAATTAAACAAGATCGTAATGCGTAAGCGAGACTGAGTATAGTTATGAGTGACGATCCATAAAGATACGAATGTTGAACTTATAATTACGAGTAAACAACAATAAATAAAAAATACGATCGAAAAACGTACGCGATTGCGGGGTATACACGAAATTGTATCGAACGAAGAGTAAAAATAAATGAAATAATTTATTTTACATTTTTACAATTTTGAAACTCATTAAAATGATGAGAATAATAACTATTTTATCTAAAACGCGTAAAATGCGCGTTACGTTCCGAAACCGACACCGAGCGAGACCGAATACGCGGGAAATCAACCAGGGCATAAAAGCACTTAATTCTCTTCATTCCTTTCATTTATTGCAGCCACAAACCTCTCTCTCTAGATTTTCGTCACATCCAATATCTCACTAGAAAATCTCACTAAAATCTTCATATCTCCTTCATTTCTTGATGAAAATGGATGATTCTTGAACCTACACGAAGCCCTTGACGTCCTCTATGTAACATTTGTACATTTAGTCATGGTAGTCGTAAACAGTGTTAGAACAGTGGGTGTCAATGTTCAGCTAATCAATGTGATTCATATGTTCATAATGTGTGCTTGTGTGTTACAGGATCTTAATTATTTAGGAACAAGTATGTATTACTAAATTACAGTCGATTACACTAGGCTAGAATAGTATCGTGTTATATCGAAACAGTGGTGGGCAGCGAGAGTGAGCCCTATATATATACTGCGTTCGGTATAACAGGGTAGTGTTAGTGCGTAGTGTTAAGACGAATATTATGACAATTAATCAAACAAAATCGTAATGCGTAAGCGAGACTGAGTATAGTCATGGGTGACGATCCATGATGATACGAATGTTGAACTTATAATTACGAGTGAACGGCTTTAACTATTTTATACGATCGGAAAACGTACGCGATTGCGGGTATACACGTAGTTGTTACTGTTTAACGATATGTTTTCGAACAATTATTCTAAATTAATTATTTTACATTTTTACAATTTTGAAACTCATCATTTCAATGAGTTTAACAACTCTTTTATTTTAATTCGCGTAAAATACGCGTTACGTTTCGGAAACGCGTACCGAGCGACCAAAACGAACCCGAATGCCACGCGGACTATAAAAGCCTTGAAGAAGGCCATTTTCTTCATTAAATGCAGCCAAACTCTCTCTCTCTACAAAAATTCGTTCTCCAACCTCTCTCTAGAAAACCGAGCATTTAACGCGCGTAACTCCTTCGTTTCTCCACGGATTTGGGTGTTCTTGGTGTCCACGCGTAGCTCTCGACATCCTCTACTCAAAAGTACAAGTAATCTGAAGTTTCAGCCGGCCAAAGTCGAGGTATTGGTGCTTGAATGTTCACGAAAATAGGGTTTTCTTGTGTGTTTTGTTCAAACTCGACCAAAAACCGGTTCTAGCACTTCATTTTCTAATTTCGCAACCCTAGCAACTTTATCTGATGTTGAACTAACCTAGATCGTGGCCTGGAGATGAGGATTCGATGAAGGTGACGATGCAGGTGTACAGGTTCGTGGCGGTCATGGGGCCGAACCTGTTAGGTTTTCTGGCCGAACCATTTAGGCCATGGCGATCCTTAACGAACCCTGCTTGGTTCGTTGGGTTATCAGCCGAACCCAAGTGGTCTTCACGAACCTGCCTCCAGTCTTCATGCATCCACGAACCTTCCTACTGCTGCAAACTTTCGAAGTCCTTCAAACCGAACCATTAGGGCATTGCCGAACCATGTACATCACCCCATTGAAGCCGAACCCTGCATGGTTCGTGGCATGCACAGCCGAACCCTAGGGGTTTCCACGAGCCTTCACCGAACCATTTGAGGACCAACGTACCCTCCCCTGTGCGAACCTTCTGCGAACCCTACATGATGATCACTCCACGAACCCTAGTCGCCATGCATGAACCCTCAAGATCACCATCAGCCACGAACCTGTTTCATGTAAACGAACCTTGCATGGTTCGTTGACTTGTTGCCGAACCCTTGAACCATCTAACCTAAGGGACCCCACGAACCTAGGCCTTGAACTTCAAAGTGTAACAACTGGCACATACAGGTTCTCTTTTAGCTAAATAATTGTATACACATTATTCTTAAGCTATGACTCGAGTGGAGGATAAAAATAAATAAATCCGGATCAGTTAACTCAAGAATTATTTACAGTATTAAATACAACAATATTATCGTTTTTCAAAGGAACTCACTAATTAATCCTAGAGAACAAATTTTAGGGATATATAACTACGAAATAAACTACCACCATGACCTTCATGAAAATAATATATATATATATATATATATATATATATATAAAGTGAAAAACGTGACAACTTTTAGGGAATAATATAACATAGCCATATTAACATAAAGTGTGTATATATATATCCACATATATATATATATACATATATGTATACGTATAAAGAGAAGAAAAAAAAACAAGTAAGGCTTCACCACATTTTGTCAAATTTCCTTTCCCAAGATGGACAAGGACGTGAACAGCAAACTTCTTCATAAAGCTGCAGGTGAACATCCTTAGCATCTCCCCTACCACCTATGGTGTACCAACTTCCTTACCATATCCCATAATGTTGAACCATAATATGATGGCTAAGGTGACGGTTGTACTAGGAAATTTATTTTCAAGATTTGAAGCAACATAAAGATCATGTAACCATGCCTAATAGCTGAATCTAGTCTTCTTTCTTTCCCATCAGCCATACCTTATCAGACTAGCACCATTCCAGTTGTTACTGCATAAGATGGTTTAAAATATGGGCAAGTAAAAACGTGGATAACACCCTCAAACCAACAGCCATGTTGGTGTATAAATAGGGAATAAGTGAGGTTAAGAAACCCACACCTCTCCCACTTTGTTTCTCTACCGTCTCCTTTTCCATATCTTCGCAACAATAGCCCTTCTACCTCTCTTGTTTTCTCGGTAGAACCATCACCAAAACCCGCATGTTATCTTTCGAACCAGCAACAAAAACCCAGCCAAATACCCGCCTTGCAGCCAAGGGATAGTCACGACCAGCAGCAACAGTCAAGACCAAGGAAACAGACTCACCAACAGCCCATCTCGTCCACAAGGCACTACCTCCGGGACCTGCCGGGCATCAATCAGTCGATTCAACAGCCCTTCGCTCACCAGCTACTACCCTCCAAGATAGTGGAAACGGCGCACAACCGGCAACCACGCACAACAGCAGTAACTACGCGGGACTCGACCAGCTGACCCTGAACCAGCAGCGACATTCCTGCCATCTTCCTTGATTGCTATACGTAAGATCTATCCACCTCTGCGCTAGAACCATGTCTGAACAACACACTTGTCATAATAAAGATAACATATAATATATACCAAGAAGGAAAACAAGCTTCGAAAATTATAAGTTGTAACAACTAATTTAATATGAAAATCAATCCTTGGGTAATTAACGGGAATAAGGATAGTAAATAATCACTAACTGATGCGAATAGAATCAGGTCCCCACGGTTGTACGAACCCATACACACGTATATAGGCGGGAAGCGCAAGTAGAAGAAGGACCAACTGAAAGAAATATCAAGAACAAACCTAAGGTTATAAGGGTAGTAATATAGGAGCTGCTAAACATGCATGACATAGTACTTAGTCATGCATACGTGAAATCCACACAAATCTCAAACTAAACAAACTAAAATCAATAAGTTGGAAATATCTTAAGCAAGCATGACATAATTCTTAGTAAATATACCAGATAACCCAACCATAATTATTAGAGGTTGTCATTTTAAAAGAATTCTCTAAATCCAAGCTACATCTGCGTAAAAAGGGTAGACTTTATTTGAACAAGAAACCTAGGTGATTACAAATGTTCAGATATATTTATAGAGGGGCACTTGCGTTTCGGACATATACCTATACCAACGTATTAAAAAGATTAAAGATTAAAAGTATATAAGATATTATTAAAATATAAAGCACAAACATTTTTACAAATAGATATTTATAAACTTAAATTTACTAAGTAATTACTTGGTTACATGTATTTAAAAGTCGAAAGTATGTCATATTGACTTATCAAATTAATAATAATAATGATAAAAGTATTAATAAAAATAAAAATAAATTAAATTAAATAATAATAATAATAATAATAATAATAATAATAATAATAATAATAATAATAATAATAATAGCAACAACAACTTAGTTAATTGTAATCTTGGGCGGTATCGTAAGTCCCCTATTTAAATTTGGGCAAATGAGTAAAACCCCTCAACTTAACTATAAACAAAACGAACACTTAAAAATTAACAAACATTAAGATAAAGATGCATTTCGATATCGTAAGGGTTATTCCATAAATCTCATAAAGCGCCATACTTTTGTAGGGCTCGAGAAGGACACTGAACCCTAAATTCACGGTTACTTGGAACTCCCGATCACTACTCAAAGTGAGTTTCGTAGCCCCCTTTTATTTAAATATTTATACTATTCGGGGTGAAATACTTGCTACCTTACTTATCCATACGTGTTTATTAAAATGATACTTGTTTGAATGTTTATTTCATGAGTACTTATTTCAAAGTCCCCATTGATATATATGTATGAATGTATGTATTATATCGGTAATTCTGCAACCATTTAGCTCAATTGACGAGCCGTGGATTAATATGGATAGTGCTATCGGGCTGACGACCCCATTCATTTCGAGATTTTGGTCGCACCAAATCGTTCCCAAGTGCCTGGGCTTAAATGAATGTATATTTCCATTTACTATATATTTGATTAATTGTTGGCATTATGGGGCGAAAAGTCATAGGTTTGGTTGTGGGCTCATGGTTAAGTAATCATTCACTTGTGCTAATTTTAATTTAAACATTATATGGATAAATTTTATAAATACTTTTCTTCAACATTTTATCGAGTCGTAAACCTGCGAACTCACCAACTATTTTAGTTGACCCTTTTTATGCATGTATTTCAGGAAATAATTAAGCTTGGATTAAGCATGCTATTTTGTGATACAACCGAAGATTTGGACAATATTGTTTTGATTAGGCAATATGAAGAATCTTTATATGTTGTATTTATTTTGGAATATTGTAACCTACATTATGTATCTCTTATGGACATGAATGCATGCTAGAAGTTTCTTTAGAAACAATGTGTTCAAGATCCGATTTCGTGACACCCTCGTGTTTCCGCTCTAGCGGGGGTGTGACAGATTGGTATCAGAGCCATTGGTTATAGAGAATTAGGTTTTACTTAGTGAGACCTAGACTATGGCCTTTAGCTTATCCTAGGACTTATGTGCATTTACATGATATATAACGATTAATTGCCTTTAGTTGCGAAATAAGAGTACTGTATATGTGTATAGAAGATGCCGCCAAAAAGGAGAGGGAGGAAGCCAAAGCAACCTACCGAAACTGAAAACGCAAATCCCGAGAACACAACTCTCAACTCCAATGACATCGCTGAAATAGTGGATAAGCGTATCGAAGCTGCCATACCTAAGATCGTTGCTCAAATTAATTCAACATCAGGGAACAAGACCAATAATAACGGTGGTCACAACGGCTCTGCAAGCAACAATGTAGACCTCGGAGAGGGAACTGCCAACAAGGGGTGCACTTACAAAACCTTTGTGGCATGTAAACCTAAGGAGTTTTATGGAAATGATGGGGCCATTGGAGTGTTGAAATGGCTTGAGAAGATGGAGGCGGTTATTCGCATCAGTGATTGTCTTCCTAGCCAAAAGGTGAAGTATGCGGTGTGTTCACTCCAAGGTAAAGCCTTAACGTGGTGGAACACCCAGATTCAAGCTCGTGGAATTGACGAGGCTGAGGCACTAGAATGGAATGAATTCAAGGCATTGATCACTGAAGAATACTGCCCTATTAACGAACTGCAAAAGTTAGAAGCTGAGTTTTGGAATCTCTCCATGGTTGGTGCTGAAATTCAAGCATACACTAATCGCTTTCATGAGCTGTCATGCTTACTTCCACATATGGTTAACACGGAAGCCAAGAAGGTGGAAAGGTATGTCTGGGGTTTGGCACCTCAAATTCGGGGCTTGGTCACTTCCTCTCGACCTACCACATTGAAAAGTGCCATCCTCCTGGTGGGACAATTGACTGATGAGATGATCAGAACTGGAACACTGACAAAGAAAGGTGCAGGGGAAAAGCGAAAGTTTGAGAGCTCACGCCCGACAAACGCACCTAGCAAGAAGACCATAACTGCCCGCAACTATGGGGCAGTCACACAGGAAAAGAGATCACCTTCACCATCAAAATGCAACAAGTGTAACTTGTATCACCAAGGAGAATGTCCCATCTGCTCGCAATGTAAGAAGACGGGGCACTTTGCTCGAAACTGCCGAAACAGCCAAAGAGTTTGTTATGAGTGTGGAAGTTTGGAACACTTGAGAAATGTGTGTCCGAAATTACAGCGCGGACCAACAAATGGAAGCAATCAGGGTAGGGGAAGAGCTTTCGTCCTTGGAGCAAAGGAAGCTCGTCAGGATCCCAACGTAGTGACAGGTACATACCTTATCAATAATAACTATGCATCTGTTTTATTCGATACGGGTGCTGATAAGTGCTTTATATCCCCTGAATTTGAATGCTTGATCACACAAAAACCTATTCCTCTAAATGAACCCTACACAATTGAATTGGCCAACGGAAAATTGTTGAAAGCTCAAACAATCCTTAAAGAATGTAAAATAAGTTTAGAGAATCACTCGTTCGACATTGACCTTATTCCAATTCAACTTGGAAGCTTTGATGTAGTCGTAGGGATGGATTGGTTATCTAAAAACCAAGCCGAGATCAAGTGTTTCGATAAAATTATTCGCATTCCGCTCCCGGATGACGAAATACTTGAAATCAAAGGTGAAACTCCCGAAAGAAGTTTTCACATCATATCATCCATGAAAGCCCAAAAATATCTAAGGAAGGAGTACCAAGTGTTCTTAGCTCATGTGAAGGTAAAGGAGATTAAGGAGAGGAAGATCGATGATATACCAGTTGTTAGAGACTTCCCTGAAGTCTTTCCGGAAGACCTTCCTGGTTTACCACCTGTTCGACAAGTCGAGTTTCGCATCGACTTGGTCCCTGGAGCTACACCAATTGCTAGATCTCCTTATCGTTTAGCACCATCTGAGATGCAGGAATTATCCAATCAATTACAAGAACTATTGGATCGTGGATTCATTAGACCAAGCTTCTCTCCTTGGGGGGCACCGGTGCTGTTCGTGAAAAAGAAGGACGGCACGTTCCGAATGTGTATTGATTATAGGGAACTGAACAAAGTGACAATTAAGAACCGTTATCCTCTTCCTCGTATTGATGATTTATTCGACCAATTACAGGGGTCAACTTATTTTTCAAAGATTGACCTTCGGTCGGGTTATCACCAACTACGTATTCAAGAGGAAGACATTCCTAAAACGGCTTTTAGAACTCGGTACGGGCACTACGAATTTCTAGTAATGCCTTTTGGGCTGACTAATGCCCCTGCTGTATTCATGGATTTAATGAATCGAGTTTGCAAACCATATCTTGATAAATTCGTGATCGTGTTCATCGATGATATACTAATATATTCTCAAAATCAACAAGACCACGAGCAACACTTAAGGTTGGTTTTGGAGCTACTCGCTAAGGAAAAGTTGTACGCTAAACTTTCCAAGTGTGAGTTATGGCTAAGAGAAGTTCACTTTCTCGGTCATGTAATTAATCAAAAAGGAATTCATGTTGACCCAAGCAAAATAGAAGCAGTAAAACAATGGGAAGCACCAAAGACTCCGACGGAGATCCGACAGTTCTTAGGGTTGGCCGGTTATTACCGAAGATTTATCAAAAATTTCTCCAAAATAGCCCAACCCCTAACCGCTCTGACACAGAAGGATAGAAAATATGATTGGGGAAAAGAACAGGAGGATGCCTTCCAACTGTTGAAACATAAGCTGTGCAATGCACCTATCCTATCTCTTCCGGAGGGTACTGATAACTTTGTTGTATTCTGTGACGCATCACACCAAGGTCTTGGTTGTGTGCTAATGCAAAAAGACAAGGTTATTGCGTATGCCTCTCGACAACTCAAGGTTCATGAAAAGAATTACACCACTCATGATCTTGAGTTAGGAGCAGTCATTTTTGCACTAAAAATCTGGAGACATTACCTATATGGTACAAAGTGTCTCATTTATACCGATCATAAAAGTCTCCAACACATTCTTGACCAGAAAATGCTCAATATGAGACAAAGGCGATGGGTGGAATTATTAAATGATTATGAGTGCGAAATACGCTACCACCCAGGTAAGGCTAACGTAGTTGCAGATGCATTGAGTAGAAAGGAAAGAGTCAAGCCCATACGCGTGCGAGCTCTGGGAATGACAATTCAAACGACTCTTAAGACCCAAATTCTGAATGCACAACAAGAGGTCTTAAGGAACAAAGAGTTAAAAGACGAACTGTTATGTGGAGCAGAGAAAAAGCTAGAATCAAAAGATGATGAGGTGTTGTATTTTCAAGAAAGAATATGGGTCCCTGATCTGAACCACTTGCGGGAATTAATCTTTGATGAAGCCCACAAGTCTAAGTACTCGATTCATCCTGGTGCTGACAAAATGTACAAAGATCTTAAAGAATTCTATTGGTGGCCTGGGATGAAAAAGGATATAGCTGTATATGTTGGAAAGTGCTTAACGTGCTCTAAAGTCAAGGCTGAACACCAGAAGCCCTCAGGGTTGTTACAACAACCAGAAATTCCTCAGTGGAAATGGGAACAAATTTCTATGGATTTTATAACGAAGCTTCCACGTACCTCGAGTGGACATGATTCCATATGGGTTATAGTTGATCGCTTGACAAAATCAGCTCATTTCCTGCCAATTAGAGAGGATTACAAGATGGAGAAATTGGCTCGACTCTACATTAATGAAGTTGTAACTCGACATGGAGTACCTATCTCAATTATATCTGATAGCGACAGTCGATTCACCTCTCGGTTTTGGCAATCCTTGCAAAAATCAATGGGAACACGTTTAGATCTGAGCACTGCTTATCATCCCCAGACAGATGGTCAAACAGAAAGAACAATTCAGACCTTAGAAGATATGCTTAGGTGTTGCGTGGTAGACTTTGGTGGAAATTGGGATGCTCACCTTCCATTAATTGAATTCTCTTACAATAATAGTTATCACACAAGCATCCAATGTGCTCCATTTGAAGCCTTGTATGGCAGAAAATGTCGGTCACCAGTTTGCTGGGCCGAAATTGGGGAAAGTCAAGTAATTGGGCCAGAGATAATTCAAGAAACAACCGAAAAAATCGCACAAATAAAAGAAAGGATCAAAGCCGCCAGAGACCGACAAAAGAGCTACGCCGATCACCGAAGGAAACCCCTAGAGTTCTCAATTGGTGATAAAGTAATGTTGAAAGTGTCTCCGTGGAAAGGCGTGGTGCGATTTGGCAAAAAGGGAAAACTGGCACCAAGATACGTTGGACCTTTTGAAATCCTCGATAGGATTGGTCCTGTAGCTTATAAACTTAAATTACCCCAAGAACTCGGTGGGGTGCATGACGTATTCCACGTGTCAACTCTCAAGAAGTGTTTATCGGATGAATCATTAATAATCCCTCTTGATGAAGTTCGTCTCGATGACAAGCTACACTTTATCGAGGAACCCATTGAAATTATGGATAGTGAAATGAAAAAGCTAAAGAGAAGTCGAATACCGATTGTTAAAGTTAGATGGAACTCTAAACGAGGCCCTGAGTTTACATGGGAACGAGAGGATCAAATAAAACAAAAATATCCTCATCTATTCACCAAGGTGCCGGCCCCTAACCATAACTAAATTTCGGGACGAAATTCTCATAACTGGGGGAGACTGTAACAACTGGCACATACAGCTTCTCTTTTAGCTAAATAATTGTATACACATTATTCTTAAGCTATGACTCGAGTGGAAGATAAAAATAAATAAATCCGGATCAGTTAACTCAAGAATTATTTACAGTATTAAATACAACAATATTATCGTTTTTCAAAGGAACTCACTAATTAATCCTAGAGAACAAATTTTAGGGATATATAACTACGAAATAAACTACCACCATGACCTTCATGAAAATAATATATATATATATATATATATATATATATATATATATATATATAAAGTGAAAAACGTGATAACTTTTAGGGAATAATATAACATAGCCATATTAACATAAAGTGTGTATATATATATCCACATATATATATATATATATATACATATATCTATACGTATAAAGAGAAGAAAAAAAAAACAAGTAAGGCTTCACCACATTTTGTCAAATTTCCTTTCCCAAGATGGACAAGGACGTGAACAGCAAACTTCTTCATAAAGCTGCAGGTGAACATCCTTAGCATCTCCCCTACCACCTATGGTGTACCAACTTCCTTACCATATCCCATAATGTTGAACCATAATATGATGGCTAAGGTGACGGTTGTACTAGGAAATTTATTTTCAAGATTTGAAGCAACATAAAGATCATGTAACCATGCCTAATAGCTGAATCTAGTCTTCTTTCTTTCCCATCAGCCATACCTTATCAGACTAGCACCATTCCAGTTGTTACTGCATAAGATGGTTTAAAATATGGGCAAGTAAAAACGTGGATAACACCCTCAAACCAACAGCCATGTTGGTGTATAAATAGGGAATAAGTGAGGTTAAGAAACCCACACCTCTCCCACTTTGTTTCTCTACCGTCTCCTTTTCCATATCTTCGCAACAATAGCCCTTCTACCTCTCTTGTTTTCTCGGTAGAACCATCACCAAAACCCGCATGTTATCTTTCGAACCAGCAACAAAAACCCAGCCAAATACCCGCCTTGCAGCCAAGGGATAGTCACGACCAGCAGCAACAGTCAAGACCAAGGAAACAGACTCACCAACAGCCCATCTCGTCCACAAGGCACTACCTCCGGGACCTGCCGGGCATCAATCAGTCGATTCAACAGCCCTTCGCTCACCAGCTACTACCCTCCAAGATAGTGGAAACGGCGCACAACCGGCAACCACGCACAACAGCAGTAACTACGCGGGACTCGACCAGCTGACCCTGAACCAGCAGCGACATTCCTGCCATCTTCCTTGATTGCTATACGTAAGATCTATCCACCTCTGCGCTAGAACCATGTCTGAACAACACACTTGTCATAATAAAGATAACATATAATATATACCAAGAAGGAAAACAAGCTTCGAAAATTATAAGTTGTAACAACTAATTTAATATGAAAATCAATCCTTGGGTAATTAACGGGAATAAGGATAGTAAATAATCACTAACTGATGCGAATAGAATCAGGTCCCCACGGTTGTACGAACCCATACACACGTATATAGGCGGGAAGCGCAAGTAGAAGAAGGACCAACTGAAAGAAATGTCAAGAACAAACCTAAGGTTATAAGGGTAGTAATATAGGAGCTGCTAAACATGCATGACATAGTACTTAGTCATGCATACGTGAAATCCACACAAATCTCAAACTAAACAAACTAAAATCAATAAGTTGGAAATATCTTAAGCAAGCATGACATAATTCTTAGTAAATATACCAGATAACCCAACCATAATTATTAGAGGTTGTCATTTTAAAAGAATTCTCTAAATCCAAGCTACATCTGTGTAAAAAGGGTAGACTTTATTTGAACAAGAAACCTAGGTGATTACAAATGTTCAGATATATTTATAGAGGGGCACTTGCGTTTCGGACATATACCTATACCAACGTATTAAAAAGATTAAAGATTAAAAGTATATAAGATATTATTAAAATATAAAGCACAAACATTTTTACAAATAGATATTTATAAACTTAAATTTACTAAGTAATTACTTGGTTACATGTATTTAAAAGTCGAAAGTATGTCATATTGACTTATCAAATTAATAATAATAATGATAAAAGTATTAATAAAAATAAAAATAAATTAAATTAAATAATAATAATAATAATAATAATAATAATAATAATAATAATAATAGCAACAACAACTTAGTTAATTGTAATCTTGGGCGGTATCGTAAGTCCCCTATTTAAATTTGGGCAAATGAGTAAAACCCCTCAACTTAACTATAAACAAAACGAACACTTAAAAATTAACAAACATTAAGATAAAGATGCATTTCGATATCGTAAGGGTTATTCCATAAATCTCATAAAGCGCCATACTTTTGTAGGGCTCGAGAAGGACACTGAACCCTAAATTCACGGTTACTTGGAACTCCCGATCACTACTCAAAGTGAGTTTCGTAGCCCCCTTTTATTTAAATATTTATACTATTCGGGGTGAAATACTTGCTACCTTACTTATCCATACGTGTTTATTAAAATGATACTTGTTTGAATGTTTATTTCATGAGTACTTATTTCAAAGTCCCCATTGATATATATGTATGAATGTATGTATTATATCGGTAATTCTGCAACCATTTAGCTCAATTGACGAGCCGTGGATTAATATGGATAGTGCTATCGGGCTGACGACCCCATTCATTTCGAGATTTTGGTCGCACCAAATCGTTCCCAAGTGCCTGGGCTTAAATGAATGTATATTTCCATTTACTATATATTTGATTAATTGTTGGCATTATGGGGCGAAAAGTCATAGGTTTGGTTGTGGGCTCATGGTTAAGTAATCATTCACTTGTGCTAATTTTAATTTAAACATTATATGGATAAATTTTATAAATACTTTTCTTCAACATTTTATCGAGTCGTAAACCTGCGAACTCACCAACTATTTTAGTTGACCCTTTTTATGCATGTATTTCAGGAAATAATTAAGCTTGGATTAAGCATGCTATTTTGTGATACAACCGAAGATTTGGACAATATTGTTTTGATTAGGCAATATGAAGAATCTTTATATGTTGTATTTATTTTGGAATATTGTAACCTACATTATGTATCTCTTATGGACATGAATGCATGCTAGAAGTTTCTTTAGAAACAATGTGTTCAAGATCCGATTTCGTGACACCCTCGTGTTTCTGCTCTAGCGGGGGTGTGACACAAAGGTTCGCTGCCCATGTTGGCAGCCCATAACCACATCGGCCCAATTCAGTTTCAATTGGCCCAACTTCACTATTAATCGGCCTCATAGGTTAAACCAAGCCCAATTGAGTTATATAGACTCGTTTCTATCTTTAATTGGCCTAATATTGCTTGGAAACTTACATGGCCTACATGTACAATGGTTGGCCCAACTCAAAGCCCTTAGGCCCAATCCAAGCCCATACGGCTCATTATGATCCTAATTAGCTTGATATTAACTTTGGCGTGTTACAAGTCCTATATACAAGTTGTTGGGCCAACATCACACTCACTTGACCCAACACCACATTCAAGTGGCCCATTGTAATTTTAAATGGCCCATGGCCTTTGTTAAGCCCTCATGGTTTCATGGGCTTAAGGCCCAATATGTGGCCCTCGACTTATGACAGTTGTGAATTGATCATAAATAGGTTAAGTTTGTAACTTAACAATAATCATGAAGATCAATTCACAATCACAGGACTTAAAACAATTGGAACACCTTTTCATAATTCATGTTAATCTATGGCTTAACAAACTCTTAAACACATGTGATGTTGTGCAAACAAGTTTGTGCATAACATGACATCACACATCATTTTCATGGATCCATGATCAATCAAGTAGCTCAATCATGACTTTCACGTTTTCACAACAATCATAATCATTAGATCATGTATTCTAGTGTTAATCAAGTTCAAGAGAACATGAGTCAATCAATGAATCAAAGTCTATACAACTATAAATCTTATATCTTATGTATGATTACAATGATATAGGAATCAATTAGAAGTCCTGTTTGCTACTTGCTATCTGTTTTAGTTCAGAGTCTACTGCAGACAGGTGAGAACTTTAGCCCCTCTTTTACTGTTTATAACTGTTTTGGGGTGGAACACGTGATCAAAACCGCTATTTACAATCGGATTTCATTACACAGGATACGTGTATTCTTATAAACATTACAGGTTCATTTTACGAATCCAAGGGATTCATCAACTGTTTTAAAGGGATTCATGAACTGTTTTAAAGGAATTATTAGCTATTAAACACTTTCCACTAAAAGGTTTTATAAAGGATCTTTGAACTGTTTTATAATAGATTTACTCAAATGTTTTTATACAGGATAAACACTTTTAAATAATGGATTTTTATAAACTCTTTTGTTATAAACCTTGTTATTATACAAGGTCACTATTTCATGGTATTCAAATCAAGAGATTCATTTCATGGTATTCAAATCAAGAGATTCATTTCATGGTATTCAAATCAAGAGGTTCATTTCATGGTAATCAAATCAAGAGATTCATTTCATGGTATTCAAATCAAGAGGTTCATTTCATGGTAATCAAATCAAGAGATTCATTTCATGGTATTCAAAACAAAGGATTTAATTCATGGAATTAAATCAAAGTTTTCAATTCATGTTATCAAATAAGGCATTAACACGTTCGGTTAAAGTAAGGTTCAGAACATGGTGTCTATTGTTGTAAACAAACTTGTAAAAGCATCAAGTATCATACTCATTAGCGTTAGTACTGGGTGATCACAACAAGGGAAAGCGGACACATTGGTTCTTATCCAGGATGGAGTTAGCTTTTAAATTTGTTTTAAAAGCTAACTGCAGGTCTGGTGTCATTATGATTTTCAAAATTGCTATACATTATCTAACTCCAAACGTGGTTTGGGACTTGATATTATATGTTGGCTTTCGTGCAAACAGTGATTGGACTGTTTACACTCATTTTATTACTTGATGTTAGTTTGGGTTGCAACTCATCCATGTGAATCATTTATTGCTTTAACTTACCTATGTCTTATATCACATATTCATGATTTCATATGTTAAACCTATTGTTCTCACCAACTACGTCTGTAGTTGACAGTTACTTTTCACGTGTTTCAGGTAATCAGGTTTAAGACTTTCTCAGGGACAACTAAGGAGACCATTCTAAGATAGAACAAGATGAAGAAACATGCTAGGATGGATTAGAAACTCACAAAATCCTAATTGTTTAATTGTCTTGCTTGAAGTCTTATTTTGTAACTATATTTTGGGTCTGTAGTTATCATTATTTTGGTAGATAGTTTGTCTGTAACTAAACAACTGTCTAAACATTATGAAGCGTAGTAACCCATTGTGGTTGTTCTTATTCAATACTTGTGCATGATTCAACTGTTCATACGTCACCGCGCCGTGGATTCCGCACGCGGCGCAGGGGTGTGACAGGTTGGTATCAGAGCCAAGGTTGTAGAGAACTAGGAAAAACCCAATGTTTAATGACCTAGACTATAACCTAAGCTACCCAATAGGACTAAGTGCTACAGGCTTAAGGATACTTAGGATCTAAGTAACTTAAGTGAGCATTAAGTCTACATTAAGCTTGAAAGATCTTAGGGACATTTTTCTAAGATTAGACATCGAGTCAAGGAATTTGAATCAGAATTCTATAATTTTATAAACCGAATTGAATTTCTCACACGTATTCATTTAAGGATTTCAGAGGCAAGGATCTGTATTCTCAGTATCCTTGATCTGAAATTCTCACACAGAGTTCATTATAGGAATTTAGAGGCAAAGATCTATTAATTTAGTATCTTTGATCTAAAATCCTTGTCATATTCATTATAGGAATTCAAAGGTCAAGATCTATTAATTTAGAATCTTGATTTGAAATCCTTGTCATATTCATCATAGGAATTCAAAGGTCAAGATCTATTAATTTAGAATCTTGATTTGAAATCCTTGTCATGTTATCATTATCAGGTGTTCATTATCCTAGGAACTTTGTAACTTAGAATCTGTGTAACAGTATTCTTTAGTTGAAGTTCTCACAGGAGATCATTATACTCGATACTGTAGGTATTGAGAACCTAGGTTAATTAACCTAGGACACACATGCTGAAACCTAAGGTTTTAATTTCGAGTAAATTAAGAACCGTGGTTTACACAGTCATAATCATATCCATAGTACAAGAGGCAATCATGAAACAATCATAATCAATCAACAGTTGGAATCTTAGCCCCAAATATAGACGACGGATTAACGCTGACGTGCTGAGGTAAGTGGTGGGTCGGTGAGAGCTTACCCTATATATAAGCTTATCTCAGTATGTTAGGGGGAATCCGGCGTTTGTATTTCGAGTGAGGATTCGGGAGCAACTTGGAACATTGAACATTAGTCAAACACATGGGATACAAACATTGGAGATACAATCAGTGGTGAATCAAATCATAGTGCAATTCAAACTTGGATGAACCAAACATTATGGTGAATCAATCAAGTTGTGAACATTCTTTCAATGTAAACCTTAAGAGAAACTCTCAAGTATTTTTACATGATTAGTACTTACTAACATAGATTAACAGAAAAGTGTAGAGCACACGTATGATTAGTTCTACATGTTAACAAGGGTTAGTAGGTGCACACATAACACAGTCATAGTTCAATCATGGAATCAATCATAGTTCAAGTTGATCAAAGATCACGGGATTCATAATCAATGGAAAACACTTGCAAATCAGTACAAACATGTTGCCAAATGCTAGCAAGGACATGATCGTGGTATATCGAAGCGGTGGTGGGATGGCGTCTGGGCTGGCAGTTTGCTTGACCCTTTCGTATGCCCTATATATAAGCCATCTTCGGTATATCGGGAAAGTGTCAGTGTGTAGGTTTGGTGGAGTGAGATCATGGAACATCCTACATATTCACATGATAAGTATACAAATAAGTTGATAACTTATACGTGTACTGGATCATATTACAATTGAATGATAATATTAGTAGTATGGGTATATTACTAACTTTATCATGCAAATTCAATTGTATTCTTCCTCATTACTGACCCGCTTGTGGCTTCTATTCGTAGAATGCCTCGACGTGACCCTAATGCTGGGGGTTCGACAAGTGGTAATGACGATGAGATCAACAAGATTGCCCGAGCCATCGCTATACACATGAGAGATGTCATTCTGGGCATGGTCACTGATATTACCCAGAATCTTCGGGGAAGTACTAGTGATTCAGCACATAACTCAAATGCTACAACTACTGGAACTGCTAACTTCACTTTCAAGCAGTTCAATGATGCTAAGCCTCCTAAGTACGCTGGTACCGAAGGAGCTACTGGTCTACTACAGTGTTTAGAGAGCATCGAGGATATTCTTGATTTCACAGGATGTCCTAAGAACCTGAAGGTCAAAATGGCCTTGAGCGCTTTTCACAAAGGCGCACTCACCTGGTGGAACTCTGAGAAGAACACCAGAGGACGGGAAGTTGCTTTAGCTTTACCGTGGGACGGTTTCAAGAACTTACTTGTGGAGAAGTTTTGTCCACGTCACGAGCTGAAGAAACTGGAGGTGGAGATGTGGAATCTGGTGCAAGACAGTGGTGAAAACGCCAAGTATACAACTCGCTTTCATGAGTTGTGCCTTCTGGTACCACACTTGGTTACTCCTCTATCCCGCCGGATAGAGAAATATATTGAAGGTTTACCTCTGGTCGTTAGAGGAACTGTTATGGGGAATAACCCCACTACTCTGGAAGCACCTATTCAACTTGCTGCTACTCTTACTGAAGAGTATGTAAAATCTGGTGTGCTCACTCGAAAGGGATTCAAGAGAGCGCAGATTGAAGAAGACAAGAAGCCTGAACAACACCATCACAAGAAGCAGAAGCAAAAGACGATCAAAAATTTTGCAGCATTGACTGCAGCTGCACCTACTCACGCTACACCTATTACTGCTATGCCTCAACCTGCTAATGCCAGAAAGCCTTATACTGGTCCATTTCCACTTTGCACCAAATGCCAGTATCATCATCTCCCAACACTCTTTGCAAAAAGTGTCTCAAGTGTGGGCGTATGGGACACTTTGCAGCTACATGCCGAGCTGCTCATCTTGCTGCTGCAACAACTGCTACCACAACTCCTACTGCTACAGGTGGAAGGGCCTGTTATAATTGTGGAGCAGAGGGACACTTCAGAAACCAGTGTCCAAAACTCAACAACAATACTGCTGCTGCTCGTGCTTTTGTTATTGGAACTGCCGAAGCACGTGAGGATCCGGCAGTCATCACGGGTACATTTCTTATCAATGATCACTATGTCTCTATCATATTTGATACTGGTGCTGATAAAAGTTTTATCTCTGCTCATACTGCTTCTTTACTTGATATGCAACTATCCACACTTACTGCTCCCTATACTGTAGAAGTAGCGAATGGTAAGACTATAGTTGTAGATTCCATAATACATGGATGCGAAGTTGTAGTAGGAATGGATTGGTTATCCAAGAACAATGCTGAAATCGTATGCTCGGAGAAACTCATTCGAATTCCCTAACCGTTTGGCGAAACGATGATAGTTTACGGCGAGAAACCCTGCCGCGGATTGAAGATTGTATCATGCATTAAAGCAAGGAAATACCTGAAGAAGAAATATTATGCATTCCTGGCTCATGTGGTAGAAAAGAAACCTGAAAAGAAAGCAGTTGGAGACGTTCCAGTAATCAGAGATTATCCTGACGTATTTCTAGAAGACTTGCCTGGATTACCACCAATCCGACAAGTGGAGTTTAGAATCAATCTCGTCCCTGGACCAAACCCAGTGGCGAAGTCACCGTATCGATTAGCACCGTCTGAGATGCAAGAACTGTCTAGTCAGCTTCAAGAACTTTTAGACAAAGGTTTCATAAGACCGAGTTTCTCTCCATGGGGAGCTCCGGTTCTCTTTGTCAAAAAGAAAGACGGTTCATTTCGTATGTGTATTGATTATCGTGAGCTGAACAAGTTGACAATCAAGAATAGATATCCTCTGCCCAGAATCGACGATCTGTTTGATCAATTACAGGGAGCAACTTGCTTCTCTAAGATTGACTTACGATCTGGGTGTCATCAGTTATGAGTAAATGATGAGGATATACCAAAGACTGCGTTTAGGACTCGATATGGACACTATGAGTTTGTGGTTATGCCTTTTGGGCTGACCAATGCACCCGCAGTGTTCATGGACTTGATGAATCGAGTTTGCAGACCGTATTTAGATCAGTTTGTTATCGTCTTTATTGATGATATGCTGATCTATTCAAAGTCAGAACAGGAGCATGAAGATCATTTGAGGAAAGTCCTAGAACTACTAAGAGGAGAACAACTTTATGCTAAATTCTCAAAATGTGAATTTTGGCTAAAGGAGGTTCACTTCTTAGGACATGTCATAAATAGGGATGGAATACATGTAGATCCAGCAAAGATTGAGGCGATTAAGAACTGGACTACTCCATCTACTCCAACAGAGATTCGTTCATTTTTGGGTCTGGCAGGCTATTACAGGAGATTCATTGCGAATTTCTCTAAAATTGCTTTGCCACTTACTACTTTGACTCAGAAAAGTCAAGCCTTTATATGGGGACAGAAAGAAGATGCATTTCAACTTCTTAAACAGAAGTTATGCAACTCCCCTATCCTTAGTCTTCCAGAAGGCAGTGATGATTTCATTGTCTACTGTGATGCTTCAAACCTTGGTCTCGGTTGTGTACTTATGCAACGGGACAAGGTCATTGCGTATGCTTCAAGACAACTTAAGGTTCACGAGAAGAATTACACTACTCATGACCTTGAGTTAGGGGCTGTGGTCTTTGCATTGAAGATTTGGAGGCACTACCTTTATGGTACTAAATGTGTCATCTACACAGACCACAAGAGCCTGCAACACATCCTTAATCAGAAAGAACTCAACATGAGACAACGGCGTTGGGTTGAGCTTCTAACTGATTACGACTGTGAGATTCGTTACCATCCGGGTAAAGCCAATGTGGTGGCGGATGCTCTTAGTCGCAAGGAACCAGTCAAGCCAATTCGTGTCAGAGCCATGGAGATCAACACACAGCCAAACTTGAAAGACTTGATTCGTATTGCACAACAACAAGTTGTAACAGACAATCAACTCAAGACAGACTTGGATTGCGGCATTGAGAAGAAACTAGAAACCCGATCTGATGGAGTGTTATATCTCAATGGCCGCATTTGGATTCCAAAGTCTGAAGAATTGCGCACACTCATCTGTGATGAGGCTCATAAGTCGCGATACTCAATTCATCCTGGAGCTGATAAGATGTATCAGGACTTGAGGACATCTTACTGGTGGCCGGGAATGAAGAAAGACATAGCACTGTATGTGGGAAAATGTCTTACATGTTCAAAAGTCAAAGCAGAACATCAAAAGCCTTCGGGACTTCTGCAACAACCTGAAATTCCTCAATGGAAATGGGAGCAAATTTCCATGGATTTCATAACTAAGTTGCCGAGAACTCCGCGAGGTTATGATTCGATTTTGGTGATCGTTGATCAACTCACCAAATCTGCTCATTTTCTCCCGATCCGAGAGGATTACAAGATGGAGAAGCTATCCACTATATATATCAACGAAATCATTGCACGTCATGGTACACCAACATCAATCATATCTGATCGTGATAGTTGTTTCACTTCTCGCTTTTGGCAATCATTGCAAAAGGCTTTGGGAACTCATGTTAATCTTAGCACGGCATATCATCCCCAAACCGACGGTCAAAGCGAAAGGACTATCCAAACACTTGAGGACATGCTTCGTTCTTGTGTCATTGACTTCGGTGGAAGTTGGGACACTCATCTTCCACTCATTGAGTTTTCATATAACAATAGCTACCATACGAGCATTCAATGTGCACCATTCGAAGCTTTATATGGTAGAAAGTGCCGATCACCGGTCTGCTGGACCGAGGTTGGTGACTCACAGGTCGTAGGACCAGAACTCATTCAGGAAACATCAGACAAAATCACAATCATTCAATCACGCCTTAAGGCCGCACGAGATCGGCAGAAGAGTTATGCTGATCGACGTCGGAAACCGATTGAGTTTCAAGTCGGTGACCGAGTCATACTCAAAGTTTCTCCCTGGAAAGGCGTTGTCCAATTCGGGAAGAAAGGGAAACTTGCACCAAGGTACGTTGGACCTTTTGAGATCCTGGAACGGATTGGTCCCGTAGCCTACAAACTCAAACTTCCAGTGGAGCTAAGCAATGTTCATGATACTTTTCATGTATCAAATCTTAAGAAATGCTTAGCTGATCATGATGTTCAGATTCCACTGGAAGACATACAGATTCAGAACAACATGCAATTCATAGAACGTCCGGTTGAAATCATGGATCATGGGGTCAAGAAACTTAAACGCAGCCGTATCCCGATCGTAAAGGTACGATGGGAGGGCAAACGCGGTGCTGAGTTCACCTGGGAACGTGAAGACCAGATGAAGCTTAAGTACCCTCATCTTTTCACAGTACCTTCAGCTAGTTAATTTCGGGACGAAATTCCCTTAACTAGGGGAGACTGTAACATTTGTACATTTAGTCATGGTAGTCGTAAAAAGTGTTAGAACGGTGGGTGTCATGTTCAGTTAATCAATGTGATTCATATGTTCATAATGTGTGCTTGTGTGTTACAGGATCTTAATTATTTAGGAACAAGTATGTATTACTAAATTACAGTCGATTACACTAGGCTAGAATAGTATCGTGTTATATCGAAACAGTGGTGGGCAGCGAGAGTGAGCCCTATATATATACTGCGTTCGGTATAACAGGGTAGTGTTAGTGCGTAGTGTTAAGACGAATATTATGACAATTAATCAAACAAAATCGTAATGCGTAAGCGAGACTGAGTATAGTCATGGGTGACGATCCATGATGATACGAATGTTGAACTTATAATTACGAGTGAACGGCTTTAACTATTTTATACCATCGGAAAACGTACGCGATTGCGGGTATACACGTAGTTGTTACTGTTTAACGATCTGTTTTCGAACAATTAATCTAAATTAATTATTTTACATTTTTACAATTTTGAAACTCATCATTTCAATGAGTTTAACAACCCTTTTATTTTAATTCGCGTAAAATACGCGTTACGTTCCGGAAACGCGTACCGAGCGACCAAAACGAACCCGAATGCCACGCGGACTATAAAAGCCTTGAAGAAGGCCATTTTCTTCATTAAATGCAGCCAAACTCTCTCTCTCTACAAAAATTCGTTCTCCAACCTCTCTCTAGAAAACCGAGCATTTAACGCGCGTTACTCCTTCGTTTTTCCACGGATTTTGGTGTTCTTGGTGTCCACGAGTAGCTCTCGACATCCTCTACTCAAAAGTACAAGTGATCTGAAGTTTCAGCCGGCCAAAGTCGAGGTATTGGTGCTTGAATGTTCACGAAAATAGGGTTTTCTTGTGTGTTTTGTTCAAACCCGACCAAAAACCGGTTCTAGCACTTCATTTTCTGATTTCGCAACCCTAGCAACTTTATCTGATGTTGAACTAACCTAGATCGTGGCCTAGAGATGAGGATTCGATGAAGGTGACGATGCAGGTGTACAGGTTCGTGGCGGTCATGGGGCCGAACCTGTTAGGTTTTCTGGCCGAACCATTTAGGCCATGGCGATCCTTAACGAACCCTGCTTGGTTCGTTGGGTTATCAGCCGAACCCAAGTGGTCTTCACGAACCTGCCTCCAGTCTTCATGCATCCACGAACCTTCCTACTGCTGCAAACTTTCGAAGTCCTTCAAACCGAACCATTAGGGCATTGCCGAACCATGTACATCACCCCATTGAAGCCGAACCCTGCATGGTTCGTGGCATGCACAGCCGAACCCTAGGGGTTTCCACGAGCCTTCACCGAACCATTTGAGGACCAACGTACCCTCCCCTGTGCGAACCTTCTGCGAACCCTACATGATGATCACTCCATGAACCCTAGTCGCCATGCATGAACCCTCAAGATCACCATCAGCCACGAACCTGCTTCATGTAAACGAACGTTGCATGGTTCGTTGACTTGTTGCCGAACCCTTGAACCATCTAACCTAAGGGACCCCACGAACCTAGGCCTTGAACTTCAAAGGTTCGCTGCCCATGTTGGCAGCCCATAATCACATCGGCCCAATTCAGTTTCAATTGGCCCAACTTCACTATTAATCGGCCTCATAGGTTAAACCAAGCCCAATTGAGTTATATAGACTCGTTTCGACCTTTAATTGGCCTAATATTGCTAGGAAACTTACATGGCCTACATGTACAACGGTTGGCCCAACTCAAAGCCCTTAGGCCCAATCCAAGCCCATACGGCTCATTATGATCCTAATTAGCTTGATATTAACTTTGGCGTGTTACAAGCCCTATATACAAGTTGTTGCGCCAACATCACACTCACTTGGCCCAACACCACATTCAAGTGGCCCATTGTAATTTTAAATGGCCCATGGCCTTTGTTAAGCCCTCATGGTTTCATGGGCTTAAGGCCCAATGTGTGGCCCTCGACTTATGACAGTTGTGAATTGATCATAAATAGGTTAAGTTTGTAACTTAACAATAATCATGAAGATCAATTCACAATCACAGGACTTAAAACAATTGGAACACCTTTTCATAATTCATGTTAATCTATGGCATAACAAACTCTTAAACACATGTGATGTTGTGCAAACAAGTTTGTGCATAACAGGACATCACACATCATTTTCATGGATCCATGATCAATCAAGTAGCTCAATCATGACTTTCACGTTTTCACAACAATCATAATCATTAGATCATGTATTCTAGTGTTAATCAAGTTCAAGAGAACACGAGTCAATAAATGAATCAAAGTCTATACAACTATAAATCTTATATCTTATGTATGATTACAATGATATAGGAATCAATTAGAAGTCATGTTTGCTACTTGCTATCTGTTTTAGTTCAGAGTCTACTGCAGACAGGTAAGAACATTAGTGTCACACCCCTGCGCCGCGTGCGGAATCCACGGCGCGGTGACGTATGAACAGTTGAATCATGCACAAGTATTGAATAAGAACAACCACAATGGATTACTACATTTCATAATGTTTAGACAGTTGATTAGTTACAGACAATCTATCTACCAAAAGAAAGACAACTATAGACCAAAAATATAGTTACAAAATAAGACTCCAAACAAGACAATTAAACAATTAGGATTTAGTGTGTTTCTAATCCATCCTAGCATGTTTCTTCATCTTGTTATATCTTAGAATGGTCTCCTTAGTTGTCTCTGAGAATGTCTTAAACCTGATTACCTGAAACACGTGAAAAGTAACTGTCAACTACAGACGTAGTTGGTGAGAACAATAGGTTTAATCATTTGTAAACATGAGTATATGATATAAGGCATAGGTAAGTTAAAGCAACATAAGATTCACACGGATGAGCTGCAACCCAAACTAACATCAAGTAAGAAAATGAGTGTAAACAGTCCAATCACTGTTTGCACGAGAGTCAACATATAATATCAAGTCCCAAACCACGTTTGGAGTTAGATAATGTGTCAACAGTTTTGATAAAACCATATGTAACCGAAATCTGCAGTTAGTTTATAAAACAAATTTAAAAAAACTAACTGCAGCAATCGGCCTGCCCTAATGTGTGTGTCTGCTTTCCCTTGTTGTGATCACCCAGTACTAACGCTAATGAATGTGATACTTGATGCTTTTACAAGTTTGTTTACAACAATAGACACCATGTTTCTGAACCTTACTTTAACCGGATGTGTTAATGCCTTATTTGATAACATGAATTGAAAACCTAGATTTAATTCCACGAATTAAATCCTTTGTTGTGAATACCATGAAATGAACCACTTGATTTGAATACCATGAAATGAACCACTTGATTTGAATACCATGAAATGAACCACTTGATTTGAATACCATGAAATGAACCACTTGATTTGAATACCATAAAATAGTGACCTTGTGTAGCAACAAGGTTTATAACAAAAGAGTTTATAAAATCATTTATTTAAAAGTGTTTATCCTTCATAAATACATTTGAGTAAATCGGTTGCAAAACAGTTCAAAGATTCTTTATAAAACCTTTTTAGTGAAAAGAGTTTAATAATTGATAATTCCTTTAAAACAGTTGATGAATTCCTAGGATTCGTAAAATGAACCCATAATGTCTATAAGAATACACACACCTTGTGTAGTGAAATATGATTGTAAACGATTGGTTTGATCACGTGTTCCACCCCAAAACAGTTATAAAACAGTAAAAGAGGGGCTAAAGTTCTCACCTGTCTGCAGTAGACTCTGAACTAAAACAGATAGCAAGTAGCAAACAGGACTTCTAATTATTTCCTATAACATTGTAATCATACATAAGATATAGGATTTATAATTGTATAGACTTTGATTCATTGATTGACTTGTGTTCTCATGAAATTGATTATCACATGATAACTTGAAAGTTATGATTTGAATCACTTGATTGATCATGGGTCCAAGAAACGAATATGAAATGTTCCATTGTGCATAAATCTTATGCATAAAATGATAATTGTTTGAGAATTTGATAACCATTGATTACTATGAAATTTGAGAAGATGATCAATTGTTTAAGTATTGTGATTGTGAATTGATCTTCATGATTATTGTTAAGTTACAACTTAACTCATTTATAATCAATTCACAATTGTCAAAATCGAGGGCCTCACATTGGGCCTTAAGCCCATGAAACCTCATGACTTAACAAAGGCCATGGGCCATTTAAAATGATAATGATCCAATTGAAGGTGATGTTGGGCCAATTGCATGTGACGTTGGCCCAACAACTTGTATATAGGCCTCATAACGCGCCCAAGCTAATATCGAGCTAATTAAGATCATAATGAGTCGTATGGGCTTGGATTGGGCCTAAGGGATTTGAGTTGGGCTAAGAAATGCTTAAGTAGGCCCTGTAAGGTTCCAATGTGACATTGGGCCAATTAAAGATCTTAACGGGCCAAACCATCACAATTGTGTTTGATTTAAGTTCATGGGCCAAATTGTTAATGGAGTTGGGCCTTGTATCATTGAGTTGGGCCGAATAGCTATGGGCTGCCATCTTAGGCAGCGAACCTTCCATGTTAATGGTATAGGGTTCGGCCAACTAACATAACAAGGTTCGGCCCTCTGATGTGCATCCAAGGTTCGTCTAACATGTAATCAGGCAGGTTCGTGGATTAGTACAAGGCTCAGGGACCAGCTAGGGTTCGCCACATGCAGCACTAGGTTCGTGATGGTTCGTCATAGGCTACTAAGGTTCGTGAGTCCATAATTGAGGGTTCGGCAAATCAATCATTCACATGAAGGTTCGTCCATCTTAAGGATATAGGGTTCGTCTGACTTACTGAAAAAGGTTCGACCTGGAAACCTAAATGGTTCGGCACCCTGAGGTTCGTGAAACCCATCAGGGTTCGTGATTGATGCATGGATGGTTCATTGGACATTCCCTGGTTCGGTGAAGTTGTCTGCATGGGTTCGCTACATGGATACTTCGGCTGGTTTCGGCAACAGCATACGAGGGTTCGTTGGATCCAGGAGGGTTCGTGACCTTAGGATGGTTCGTCGAAGGCATGAAGGCTCGTGAGGACCCCTAGGGTTCGGCTGATAACCCCACGAACCATGCAGAGTTCGTCGGGGCTCGCTTTGTGTTCACGAGGGTTCGGCCAGCTAAGGGAAAGGTTTGGCTGCCGAACCTGTTACCATCTTCATCACCATCGCGAACACCTGCATCCAAGCCTCGATCTAAGCTAACCAACATCAGGGAATGTTTCTAGGGTCTCGAAAATAAGTGTGGTTGACTAGATCCGGCTAAGGGTCGGGTTTAAACAAGCCCACGACTGAAAACCCTAATCCCGTGATTATTCAAGCTTCAATACCTCGTTTTTGGCTGGACAAATCCACTGATTTCTTGTACTTTCGTGTAGAGGATGTCGAGAGCTACGCGTGGACACCAAGAACGACGAAATCCGTTGAGAAACGAAGGAGATACGCGCGTTTGAAGTTCGGTCTTCTAGAGAGAGAGAGGGTAGACGGGATTTCTAGAGAGAGAAGTGGTTGTTGGAGAATTAAATGAGAAAATGACCCTCTTTAGGGCTTTTATAGCCGTGTGGTATTCGAGTCCGTTTCGGTCGCTCGGTTCGCGTTTCCGGAACGTAACGCGTATTTTACGCGAATTAAAAATAAAAGAGTTTTTAAACTCATTATAATGATGAGTTTCAAAATTGTAAAATTATAAAATAATTAATTTAGTTATTTTTACTCTTCGTGTGTTGACAGATCGTTAAACATTCACAATTACGTGTATACCCGCAATCGCGTACGTTTTTCGATCGTATTAATTATTTAAAGTCGTTTAATCATAATTATAAGTTCAACATTCGTATCATTATGGATCGTCACCCATAACTATACTCAGTCTCGCTTACATATTACGATTCTTGTTAAATTAATTGTCATAATATTCGTTTTAACACTACGCACCAACACTATCCTGTAACACCGAACGCAGTATATATATAGGGCTCACTCTCGCTGCCCACCACTGTTTCGATATAACACAATACTGTTCTTGCCTAGTGAACTCGACTATAAATAAATAATACATACTTGTTAAATAATAAGGATTCTAACACACAAGCACGTAATGAACACATGATTCACATTGACTGACTGAACATGGATACACACTGTTCTATCACTGTTCATGACTACATGACTAAATGTACAAATGTTACAGTCTCCCCTAGTTAAGGGAATTTCGTCCCGAAATTAACTAGCCGAAGATACTGTAAAAAAGATGAGGGTACTTAAGCTTCATCTGGTCTTCACGTTCCAGGTGAACTCAGCACCGCGTTTGCCCTCCATCGTACTTTCACGATCGGGATACGGCTGCGTTTAAGTTCTTGACCCCATGATCCATGATCTCAACTGGACGTTCTATTAATTGCATGTTGTTTTGAATCTGTATGTCTTCCAGTGGAATCTGAACATCATGATCTGCCAAGCATTCTTAAGATTCGATACATGAAAAGTATCGTGAACATTGCTTAGCTCCACTGGAAGTTTGAGTTTGTAGGCTACGGGACCAATCCGTTCCAGGATCTCAAAGGTCCAACGTACCTTGGTGCAAGTTTCCCTTTCTTCCTGAATCGAACAACGCCTTTCCAGGGGAGAAACTTTGAGTAAGACTCGGTCACCGACTTGAAACTCAAGCGGTTTCCGACGTCGGTCAGCATAACTCTTCTGCGATCTCATGCGGCCTTAAGCCTTGATTGAATGATTGTGATCTTGTCTGATGTTCCTGAATGAGTTCTAGTCTACGACCTGTGAGTCACCAATCTCGGTCCAACAGACCGGTGATCGGACACTTTCTACCATATAAAGCTTCGAATGGTGCACATTGGATGCTTGTATGATAGCTATTGTTATACGAAAACTCGATAAGTGGAAGATGAGTGTCCCAACTTCCACCGAAGTCAATGACACAAGAACGAAGCATGTCCTCGGGTGTTTGAATAGTCCTTTCGCTTTGACCATCGGTTTGGGGATGATACGCCGTGCTAAGATTAAACGCGTTCCCAAAGCCCTTTGCAATGATTGCCAAAAGCGAGAAGTGAAACGACTATCACGATCAGATATGATTGATGTTGGAATACCATGACGTGCAATGATTTCGTTGATGTAAGAGTAGATAGCTTCTCCATTTTGTAATCCTCTCGGATAGGGAGAGGAAAAATGAGCAGATTTGGTGAGTCGATCAACGATCACCCAAATCGAATCGAAACCTCGTGGAGTTCTCGGCAACTTAGTTATGAAATCCATGGAAATTTGCTCCCATTTC
>SZYD01000601.1:0-64857 GCA_009363875.1 Mikania micrantha
AAAAAAAAAAAAACCTAAATCCTAAAACTCTATCTTAAAAGCTAAACCTTAAGGATAAAAAAAACTAAACTTTAAAATCTAAACTAAAAGCTAATAATGTAAAGTTTGACGAGACGGTTCTAACGCCGCCGGAATGGATCGAATCGGAGTTCATATGAGGCGGTTATGATCGTTTTAAAAATCCTTTTTACACTTTTTATAATTTTGTCCTTTTTAACAAAAACCCAACACTATATATATATATATATATATATATGGCAAGGTATAAAAATAACCCTCATCTTTTGCTACAACTACATAACTCATTTCAACCAATCATAAACTTAACACATAAGCATTTCATTAAAATATTAAAAAGGGCATCATAGTCATTTTACATTATAAGTTCCAGTTCCCCCCCCCTCTTTTTTAAAACATTAATAACTTTTTTATAATATATTATTTTTTAAAAAAATTGCACCATTATATTCGTCTCATTTTTCTCTTTTAATTCCGTTATAGTCTCCTCGACTAATTTTTTTTTACTTTTTTTTAGATGCCCTATATTTACATCATTATACCGAGCTTAAATATAACAAATTTATTTGAATTTTTTTTTAAAAATGATAAATTACAGTGATGTAATTTACATTGACGTAATTTATCGTGATGTAATTTACATTGACGTAAAATTCGGTTTCGGTTTTTTTTCGGTTAATTTGGTTCCGGTTCGGTTTTTTTTTTTTTTCGGTTAATTCGGTTTCGGTTCGGGTTTTTGGCTTTTTGTTCATCCCTAATTTGTAACGAGCCTAAATACAACAAATTTGAATTTTTTTTTGAACAATTATAAATTACATCACTATAATCATCATTGTTAGAGAAAAAAATCAAAATAATGTGTTGTATTACATCATTGTAATTTAATATTGTAATTATCATTGTTAGAGAAAAAATAAAATAATGTATTATATTACATCACTGTAATTTATCATTGTTAGAAAAAAATTCAAAATAATGTGTTATATTTATGCTCGTTATATCGATGTTTAATAATGGACAATGAGAAAAAAAATTAAAAAAACTAGTCAACATTATAACGGGAATTAAAGAGAAATTACATCACTGTAAATAATGTGTTACGTCACTGTTAATTATTCCATTGTAAATTACTTCATTTTGTGTTACATTACTTCATTTTAAGTTACATTACTGTAATTTACCATTGTTATAAAAAATTTCTAATTAATTTGCTATCGTTAAGCTCGTTACAATGATGTAAATACATGACATCAAAAAAATTAAAAAAAACTAGTCGAGACTATAACGAAATTAAAAAGAAAAATGAGACGAGTATAATGGTGCAATTTTTTTAAAAAAATAATTTAGTATAAAAAGTTATGAATGTTTTAAAAAAAGAGGGGTAAAGTTTACATAAATGACAAATGTCCTAAATGGCCTTCATACTAAACACAAAGGAATTGACACGTGGCACGATCCTACACACTTACCTTTTTCAAGTAACCATTGGATGATGGTTATGGGTTGTAGCAAAAGATGAGGGTTATTAAAAATTCCATCCCCTATATATAATATATGTGGAAGTGTTCAATAATAACCCACTCTTAAAGCAATAACCCAGATAACTTTGCCAAGATGAAGCCAAGGGAAGTGTTCAAATAATAACTCACTCTTAAAGCAATAACCCAGATAACTTTGCAAAGATGAAGCCAAAACTTGGATTTTTTTAACATCATTGTAATAACATTTAGAATACTATATTTCTTTTATGAGTTTGTGAAAATTTATCACCGTTTGAAAGATATCATCATTGTAATTTTTTGATTTACAGCACTGTAACTGTTTTATGCTCAAAACTTCCAACGATGTAAACTCTCAACGGTGATGAATTTTCGCAAACTCATAAAAGAACATAGTGTTCTAAACGTGTTACAATGATGTTCAAAAAAATCTAAGATTTGGCTTCATCTTGACAAAGTTATCTGGGTTAATGCTTTAAGAGTGGGCTATTATTTGATCTCAATCCTATATATATATATTATAGGGGATGAAATTTTTAATAACCCTTATATTTTGTTAAAACCCATTAACTATGGTTACTTTAAAAAGATAAGTGTATAGATCGTGTCACGTGTCAATTTCCTTTTTATTTAATATGAAGGGCATTTTGGACATTTGTCATTTATGTAAAGTTTACCCCCCCTTTTTTTAAACATTCATAACTTTTTTTTACTATATTATTTTTTTTTAAAATTGCACCATTATACTCGTCTCATTTTTCTCTTTAATTTCGTTATAGTCTCGACTAGTTTTTTTTTTATTTTTTTGATGTCATGTATTTACATCATTGTAACGAGCTTAAAAATAATAAATTAATTAGAAATTTTTTTTCTAACAATGGTAAATTACAGTAATGTAACACAAAATGAAGTAATGTAACACAAAATGAAGTAATTTACAATGACATAATTAACGATAACGTAACTCATTATTTACAGTGATGTAATTTTCTCTTTAATTCTCGTTATAATGTTGACTAGTTTTTTTAATTTTTTTTTCTCATTGTCCATTATTTACATCGATGTAACGAGCATAAATATAGCACATGTTTTGAATTTTTTTCTAACAATGATAAATTACAGTGATGTAATATAACACATTATTTTATTTTTTTTCTCTAACAATGATAAATTACAGTGATGTAATATAACACATTATTTTGATTTTTTTTAACAATGATAATTATAGTGATGTAATTTATCATTGTTCGAAAAAATTTCAAACTAATTGTGTTATTTAGACTCGTTACAAATTAGGGATGAGCGAAAAGCCAAAAAAACCGAACCGAAACCGAATTAACAAAAAAACCGAACCGGAACCAAATTAACCGAAAAAAACCGAACTGGAACCGAATTAAACGAAAAAACCGAAACCGAATTTTACGTCAATGTAAATTACATCATGGTAAATTACGTCAATGTAAATTACATCACTATAATTTATCATTGTTAGAAAAAATTTCAAATAAATTTGTTATATTTAAGCTTGTTACAATGATGTAAATATAGGATATCTAAAAAAAGTAAAAAAATTAATCGAGACTATAACAGAATTAAAGAGAAAATTGAGACGAATATAATTGTACAATTTTTTTAAAAAAATAATATATTAAAAAAAGCTATTAATATTTAAAAAAGAGAGGGGGGAAAACTTATAAAAATAAAATGACTATGATGCCATTTTTAATATTTTAATAAAAGATTATGTGTAATTTTATTATTGGTTTGAAATGGGTTATATGTTATATAGTTGTAACAAAAAAAGGGGGTTATTTTTTATATCTTTACCTATAATATATATATAATTTATATCTACGAGCACTTTTTGTACATGAGATCTACTTGGCTTGGGAGTGCCGAAAATTGCATATGAACACGTTTTTCTTTTTAAAAAATTTTTTACACCTTAAATTAGTTAATTGAGGTATTTTTATATTAAATTTGAGGCACTTCAATTATTATTATTTGTGTGTTTTTTCCACTTTTATTCAATCTTTAATTGTTACATCGTGTGTTTTTTTCTTTTATCCAATCATTTTTATATGTATATAATCACAGAGATATATACATACTAATTACTATATATAATTAAAATTACTATATATAATTAAAAGTTATGAAATTAAATAGTAAAAATATAAATATTAAATATAGCGTGGGTCTATATATATATATAGAGAGAGAGAGAGCATCAATGTTAATCCATATTTATTGCGTTAACCGAATAATTAAATCTTAAAATTTTGGGGCCTACACTAAAATAAATTTAAAGGTGTAGATTTTTCTTTTTTTAATCAATATAGAGCTCACTTACATTAATAAAAAAAATAAAAAAAAAACATAAACCTTTAGATTTACTTTAATGTGGGCCACAAAATAATAAGATGTAGTTATTCGGTTATCGCAATAAGGAAGAGCTAACATTCGAACCATCCCCTATATATATAATATTTAATAGTGTGTATATATATATATATTAATAGTAATGTATAGTGCATATATGTCTGATCCATGTATTAACGTTTGAAAGTTTAGACTCAGACCAGAAGAAATTTTTTTAAATTTGAAAATTAGTAAACACAGATGAGAGTATTAAATTTGAAAAATTTGCTTAAAGATTTGAGTTTTATTAAATTTGAAAGACTTGCTTATAGATTTGGAGTTTTTGTTGGTTTAGGTTTTATGTCTTAGGGTTTACTTCTTGATGAGAGATTTGATTTTGCTATATAATTTATGTTTTGCAGATGATATATAATACCCGTTTTTGAGTATACTGTGATAACCCGCCGCAGCACGCGGGTGGAATAAAACTAGTTTATATAAAAAATAATAAAAGCCTAATGAGAATCATATATTCTTGTATTTATTATATGAAAGAGTTATGATCATATAATTATATTTTATTATATCTAGTTAACATTAAGTGCAAAATATCCTACCATTTACTATTTACAACTAGAGGTGGTCAACATACCTGAAACTGGAACCGGAATCGTGGAACCGAACTTGAATCGGTTGTATCCAAACCAGATGTACGGGTGGTTCCGGGTTTTCAGAGAAACCGGAACCGGAACCGGCAAAAAACCGGTTGGAACCGGTCAAAAAACCGGAACCGGTTCTTGACTTTGTTCGAAACGGTTCCGGTTCCAAAAAAAAACCTGGTTTGGCCACATCTATTTACAACTGTTTCTTTGTAAGTCCTTGTTTTTAGTGAGTAGGGTAATTTATTTACATTTTTAATAATTATTAGTAATGATTTAAATTTGATGAAAAAAGAACATACGGGAAAACATCTTTCTTGTCTATCGGCTTATGAGTTACTTGGGATCAGATATGTAAAAAGTTAGAACGAGTCCGAGCTCAAGGCCATAAATATGGCTCGTTTAGTTATCAAGCATTGTCCCAAGTTTCACCCAAACGAGTTTTAATATAATTCTTGTTTATTCCATTAAGGGTATATTCATAAAATTAATTATTTCTATTTAAAAATGATTATATTCAAATCATATAATTTATGTTAAATTTGAAAAGTATAATAATAAATATATATTAAATTAGTAATTAAAATAAATACATTGAATGACTAAAGATAAACGAACCAAGTAATCTCAAGCTTTAAAATAATGTTAATAATGAGCCGAGCTCGATCCTATTTTGTCAAAACGAGCAATGTTTGAGCCTTAAGTACCTTAGACTCGACTCTCGGTGATATCACCGCTAACTATTATAAAGCATGATGGCATGGAAAAACAACTTTGTTTTACACATCAATCATTGTGAATTTGTATTGTGTTCTTAATACAAGTATTTTTAGTTATTGTTTGTGTTTTAACATTTCAATATTCAATGACAATGATGTGTTTGACTTCAAATCTAGAAGGCCACACGGAGTGGGCCGATCGGGAAAGAGTGGGGAGGACCTCACCGGTTCGAGGAAGCACGGGAACACCGGCCCCTGGAAATGGGGTGGGGTAAAACTGGAAGCATTCACCGAATGAAGCCGAGACCGGGGGAAGGGGAAAAGTATCCGTTGAGTCGACCGTTGGGGCTAGACCGTTGGGTTTCAAAAAATTAAAAAAATTCCAATTTTTTTCCTATTTAAACAACTCTAAAACAATCACAAATCTCACACTTTTATCTCATCTTCTACAATCTATGCACTAAATTTATAAAATTTTCAAATAAAATGGAAGGAGGTTCATCATGTGGTGGGTCGTCAACCAAAAAATTTAGAAAACCACGACCAAAAAATGTTCAAACGGCTCAAATGAACCCATTCAACACACCTGGGTATCGTCCACAAATGTCATCTCCGAATCAACCAACCTTCTACTACGATCCAATGAACCCGGCTCAATATTTGCAATATTCATCGGGCACTCAACAACAATTTATTTTTTAGGTTGCATTCTCCTTTTTTTTTGGTTGTATTTTTTTTTATTTTAAATTTAATGAATCTTTTTTTATTTTATTATTATTATTATTTATTGTTAAAATAATTAATTAAAATAAGATTTGAAAATGGGGAAAAGTGGGAAAAAGTGGGACGACACCGTGCAAAATGGGGAAAATTGGGAAACGCTAATGTGGCGCTGATGTGTCAATGGGGAAGAATGGGATGACTCCTTGTGGCCTAACGTAGTTTTTAAATGATATAGTTTTACTACCAAAACAAGACTAACGTTGCTAGGTTTTACTGGTTTGCCTTTTATTTTGTTATAAATGTAACTTCAACTAAATTTCAGGGATTAGGTTCAATTAAATAGTTTCTTTATCTAAAAAGCCTAAGAATGATAATCAACCATCAGGTAATAAGATCAAATTTAAGAAGACAAATTTAAAATTTTAGAAAAAAGTTGTTACATGGTAATTTGGTCATAACCACTTTCCCTCCATATTTTTTAAACGTTCATAGCATTTACATACGATATTTTTTTTTTTAAATATATCATAAAAACGAGCATTTTTTATCTTTAAAATGGGTATAAATTTGCTGTAAAAATGAAATTTTTCAACTCATTGTGTCTAATTATCGTCATTGTATCTTTTTTAAACGTTTGTGTATAATTGTCTTTTTGTGTTTTTCTTACATGTAATTGTGTCTTTTTATAAGTAATTTTATCTTTTTTAAAGATCATTGTCTTATTCATACTCATCATTATGTTATTCTTGCTTAACATTATGTATTCTGAAACATCATTGTGTCATAAATTGTTTAGAAAAACACAACATTAAACATAAACACAAAAGACACAATAACATGTAAAAAAGATATAATGACCTATACAAAAGACTCAATAACCTGTACAAAATTGTTCATACTCGTCGTTGTGTCTTTTTTACATGTAATTATGTCTTTTTTTTAAAGATCATTGTGTTATTCATAATCGTCATTGTGTCATCTTTGCTTAACATTATGTGTTCTGCAACATCATTGTGTCTTAAATTGTTCAGAAAAACACAACATTGAGCAGAAACAAAAAAAGATACAATGACATGTACAAAAGACATAATGTCCTAAACAAAAGACACAATGACCTATACAAAATTGTTCATACCCGTCATTGTGTCATCCTTGCTTGACATCATGTATTATGCGACATCATTGTGTCTTAAAATGTTTAGAAAAACATAACATTGAGCAGAAACACAAAAGATACAATAACATGTACAAAAGACATAATGGCATATACAAAAGACACAATAAACTAAAAAAACAAATTTTTTTATAGCAATACTATACTAATTTTGAATATATAAAATGCTTGTTTTTATGGTATATATTTTTTCAAATAATAATTTCGTATGTAAAAGTTGCGAACGTTTAAAGGTAAGAGAACCTAATAAAAAGTCAAAAAAAGTATTTATTACTAAAATAACATCCAACAACTTTATTTAATTATAACCATTGATTAATGATCTAATGACTCAAAATACTTTTTAGGCTTTCTAGGTTAGGAGTCGTTACTAAATTTAGTACGGTTGGTCAAATTTTAGAGGATAATACCAAAATAGGTTTATAATTATGATTTCCTTTCCTTCAAATAATTCTCAAAAGAAAATTACTATGAGTTTAGAGAAGACCCCTAAACATAGAAACATATTTATACATAATATCAATAAAGTATGTATATGATTGAAAAATAAACATGAAAAATACTGATTAGCCCCATTTACTATGCATGCAAATAGTATGTTTTAAGATAAAAAAGGCCGCTAAACATATTACTAGGGGGTATTCGCGGTACAGTTTTTAGGTGAAACTGTAAACCAAACCGTTAATAATGATTTTTTAAATAATGAAAACAAAAACCGAACCGTTAAAAATACAAACCAAAACGGTTTGGTTCCGGTTTGGTTTTACGGTTTGGGCTTGGGTTTTGAGTCCGTTAAAATAAAACAGAATTAAACTGAACCTTTTTATGGTTTGAGATGAGTTAATTACAAAAAGCCCAAATGTATTTTTCGAATGATGTATATCATGAACATAATCTACACACATACACACACATATATATGTATATATAGATAGAGTAGGGTTATTGTACAAAGTGTTACTTTTGTAAAAAATGTGAGAAACAATCTTGGCCATCGATGTGCTAAGATCTAGGGTTGAGATTTAAAATTGGTTAAAAATTTAATTAAAAGGGCTTTAGGGTTATCAAAAGGCTAAATTAGAGATTTCTTTGTTTTTTGATTTGCTGATATCACGATTTAACGAAAAAAATGGGATTTAGTTTCTAAAATTAAAAGATTCAATCGGGATGTAACAGATTACGTTTTTATTTTGTAATCGGGATGTGCTATTAACATTTAATCATATTGTTCTGATATGCTATTATGTTAGCTGTAATATTGTAATGGTGTTAGTTTGTGCTGATGTGTTAAATGTTAGATTGTAATGGTGTCGTGTTATTATGTTATCTGTAGTATTATGTTATGTTAATAACCAATCATATTGTCCTGATATGTGCTATTATGTTAGATGTAATGTTGAAATGGTGTTAGTATGTGCTGGTATGCTAAATGTTAGATTGTTATGGTGGAGTGCTATTATTGTTATGGTGGAGTGCTATTATGTGCTATTACGTGCTATTACGAATTCGTTTTTTTATGATAATACGTGATATTCAATTACATGTTAATTTTTGGAATAGGTTGAATCATTAAACTGATTACCGACTTTCCTATTTTAATGCAAAATTTAAAAATCAATTAAATACAAAGTGCCTATACTACCCTTTTCTATTAATTAATTAAAATGTCACATGTCAACACTTTATTGGTTTCTACCATTTTTACAAAATAATCTATTTGTATCTGAACCTACCCCTATATAGATATATCTGTTGTCTATATATATTCTTTATACACGCACATACAGTCTGGTTCGGTTTTTGATGAAAAACATAAACCAAACAGTTTACTACGGTTTCAACTTTTGAAACCAACCTACCAAATGTCTAGAAAAACCGACCGGTAAAACAAATCGATGTCCGATTTGTGCGGTTTCATGCTTTAAAACCAAACCATGAACACCCCTACTTATTACAGTAAGATGAGATTTTTATGAGAAGTGTAAAAAACTAAGTGTTATTATAAATAACAATGTGCTATTATTAACAAGGAATTGTTAAATATTAGAATATGACTGTGTTAATATTAATATATTATAATAACACTTTTTTATTTATAATAGCACTTTGTTTTTTATACTTTTTACAAAACTATCATTTTGTATAATAACCTTACTATATATACACACACACATATGTATACACACACACATATATATAGTGTTTGTCTTAGTATGGAAAGATATTATTATCAAAGCAACGGATTCAACTAACATACTTAAATAAGTCAAAAATATGTAACTAATATGTGTATTATAAAGTTACATATATTTAATAACATGAAATACACAATTTTGGAAAATTAATTAAAATCATCGCAAATTAATTTTTGTTTTTTGTTTTTTTATTTCTTTTTATTATAAGGTTATAAATGCTAACAAAAAGAAAAAAAATATTTGACTAATGTTATTACATATATGTTATTTATACGTTACATATATGAGTTATAACATTGTAATTTACATATGTTTATAAATTTTTATTTTTTTGCTTATATCATTTTTAACTTTATAATAAAAGATCAGGAAAATAAAAAAATTAAAATATTTTGGTTATTTAGAGTTTTCTTAGTTTTTTTCTTCTTTTCCTAAAATAAGGAGTTTTCTTTTAAACCATCCAATATAAATATATACTTACACACACAAAATTATATGATAGATATTTAACATATAAAAGACAAATGATTAAATTTTTAGAGAGTAAATTCTAACCAAATCAAGCGGCTTGGTTTGAAACGAACCGAGTTCGAGCGAATCTTTGCTCGGTTCCGTTTGTTTGGTTTGTAACAGTCATACTTTTATATTCATATAGCATGCTTTTTCTTTTATCAAGTTATCTAAATATGGCAGGGTCAAATGTAATATTAGTTTTGATATGAGTTTAAGCTCTGTCAAAAACAGATTTTATGTATTTTAAACTGTTAATTAATTTTTCGTTGGAAAAATATAATTTTTATATTCTTATAATAAAAAATTACATGCCGTTCAAAAAAAAATTTAAAAAATGACACATTTAATAAGACATTGAGTAGTTGTAGAAGTTGTGTCGGTGTACATTGCAAATGTTAGTGTAGGTGGTCCAAAGTAAAATCATATTGGGCCCACCCGCACATGATAACAATCAGTGTCGATGAAAAGACAATTTTACCCTACCAAAAGAAGTATAATTCAACAACATTTCAAGATTGGTGTAGGCAAATTTGTCTTCTACTTGAACCAATAACAACCACATTTCTTTCATTTTGTTTCTCGTTTTTAATTATACTATTGAAAATAAAAATTGCTTTTATTTAAATAAAAATGCATCTAACTAAATTTGTTTGTTTCACAACGAATCATCAATATCCTAAATTAAAAAATATTATATTTAAAGGACACTTGTAAAATTTTTAGCTCCTAAAATTTCTTTTTCCTTTTTTTTTTTGTCTATTATTTGACTAAAAACTAACTTTTGTAAGGATCTTTTATGATTAAATTATATACCTCTTTTGTTTCTTATTTTAGATCCTTCGTACACAAATTGTCTTTTCTATCTGAACTTTGTGTGTGTATATAGATAGGATTACATTCAAACGAAAAACAACAAATTGCATAGAAAAAAACATTTATAATCTTATAATTTACAATGTACAAGTAACTTAAAAAAAGTTACATTTGTTTTATTTAAATCATATGAATGAATGATTCCTTACGTCTTAACCAATGTCATTTCTCAATTTAGCATATATTTTTCTATATAATTAAACTAGGTTAGTATCCCGTGTATTGTACGGGTTAAATACAAAAAAAAAATTATAGTCATTCACAAAAATCTTTATAATATAAGTCAATTTTTTTAAATAAAATATGATTAAAAATTTTGAAAAACTTAATACTTTAATAAATATAATAATAATATTATTTTTTTTCAATATTACTTTTTCAAAGTTTGTTTTCCAAAATTTTATTTTATAAAACGTTTTCAATATTTCTTATTTTATAATAATTTTTCTTTTGAAAAAAAAATAATATGTTATATTAATATATTTCTATTGTCTTAAAAAATATTTTCAATTTAAAAATGTATAAATGCGTATTCAATAATTAATATTATTATTTATTGTATGATGCATTAAATAAGAGAGAGAAGCGGGAAAATTGTTGTGAGGATAGTTTAGATGAATGACATGTGTCCTCTTTTATTTTGATTTATTATATATAATAGATACTGACATATAAAGATACAAGCATGCGTGCACTGTGCACTGTGCACATATAATATGAATGTGTGAAAACATGTGTCGACTTAAATGAATATGACGAATAATCTATAGAAATAATAGCGAATAAGCCGGTAATTTTAAGATGTTTAATTTATTATTAATTATTAAGCGGATATTATTTGAGATGAAGGACACAAAATTAAAAAACGATGTAAAAGTCAAAACTATTTTAAATTGGCAAGATGGTCAAACCAAGTCAATGTATCGTCCAAAACAATTCATGAACAATATAAATTCCTTTTCAATATTTTAATGATTGGAATTTGTTGATGCGACACTCTAAACGTAAATAAGTTAGTGTATTTATTTAATTTTTGTAATAATGTCAATTTTATATCCTTTCGACCTTTCTTCTTCGTCCAAAACAATTCATGAACAATAATCCTGTTTTAAAAACTTGAAAACCGACCCAAACAAACTACGATTGAATTCATTTTTACATCAGTGGAACCGGCTTGTAATTCTCTAAAACCTAAACCTTAAATCATAAATAATAAACCCTAATAATAAAACCAAAATTATAAAAACAAACCCTAAACCTAAAGATAAAACTTAAAAGCTAAAAAAACATGTCCTAAAATCCAAACTATAAAACTAGTTGTTAAAGCTAAAACCAAAAAGCAAATATCGTAGGGTTCGATAAAACGGTTCCAATACCATCGAAATGAGTTCAATCGGAGTTCGTTTAAGTCGGTTTTAGAGATTTTTAAAAATCATTTTTAACATTCTTAGGCAAAATGCAAAATATACTTTTTATTTGATCCTTGCCATACACACACACACACACACACACATATATATATATGTATATATATCTGATGTAAGTAAGTGTAAGTAACTTACACTTACTATAACTTCTAAACGGTGATGAATTAGCAAAAACACAAAAAAGAAACCCCCGTATTTATGTATAATAAAAACCATGAAAAAAGAACAAAGATTCGGGCAAAAAACGTCCGGGTTAAGTGGTTAACGCTATAAGGAAGGGTTAACAATGGAACCATCTCCTATATATATATATATCATGGTTGTAGAAGTAGCTAGGCGCTAGTCGGGCGGCGAGGGACCTCCTAGGGATTAATCGGCGCTAGGCGGATTGAAATTTTTATATGTAATTTTACAAATATATATTATATACACACATTAATATCAATAATTTAATATAATACTTCAAATAATTTAAAAAATAAACTTAAATATACTAAATAAAGTACTTTAAAGTGTAAACTTAAACACTGAGTTCAAAGTCTAGAGATAAATTTTGATGTTAACTGGCTAGATTCGATGTTTTAGAGACATATTAATGATCTTTGGTTGAGAAATGTCTAAATAATCATGAAATTAGTCAATTTTTACAAGAAAAAAGTCGAAAAAAGTCAAAATAGTAAAAAAAAAATCTGCATAGGCCGCCTAGCACCGCCTAGGCCAAAATTTAGACAGTTCCCGGGCGCCTAGGCGCCGCCTAGGCCGATTTTTACAACCATGATATATATATATATATATACACACACACATACATATAGTGTTATGATCAAATACAAATTAGTAGTTTTGTAAAAAGTGTAAAAACAAAGTGATATTATAAATAACAAAGTGATATTATTAACAAAGAAACAAAGTGATATTATTAACAAAGAACTGTTAAATATTATAATAGCATTTTGTTAATATTATGATAACACTTTGTTATTTATAATACCACTTTGCTTTTTACACTTTTTACAAAACTATCACTTTGTACATTAACCTCATCCTATATATCTTAGTTAAAGTTTTAAACTACATATATCATTATTATATATATTAAAAACCAACTGAAAGGAATAGTAAAGTTTGATTTTTTGATTTTGGCCATTGAAACTTTTGAAGTTTTGTTTTTTTGATTTTGGCCACTAAAACTTTTATATATTATAAGGTTTTGTTTTTTCGATTTTTGACACTAAAACTTTTTAAAGTTTTGTTTTTTCTATTTTGGCCACTAAAACTTTTATATAATATTAAGTTTTATTTTTTTTTATTTTGACCACTAAAAGTAAAGTTTTGTTTTTTCGATTATGGTCACTAAAACTTTCATATAATATAAAGTTTTGTTTTTTCGATTTTGCCCACAAAAACTTTTAAAGTTTTGTTTTTTCGATTTTTGTCACTAAAACTTTCATATAATATAAAGTTTTGTTTTTTCGATTTTGCCCACAAAAACTTTTAAAGTTTTGTTTTTTTCGATTTTTGTCACTAAAACTTTAATACAATATAAAGTTTTTTTTTTTCGATTGTGGCCACTAAAACTTTTTAAAGTTTTGTTTTTTCGATTTTGGCCACTAAAACTTTTATATAATATAAAGTTTTGTTTTTTCGATTTTTGCCACTAAAACTTAATATTAAAGTTTTGTTTTCTCGATTTTGATCATTAAAACTTTTATATAACATAAAGTTTTGGTTTTTCAATTTTGGCCACTAAAACTTTTATATAATACAAACTTTTGTTTTTTCGATTATGGCCACTAAAACTTAATAGTAAAGTTTTATTTTTTCGATTTTGGTCACTAAAACTTTTATATAATATAAAGTTTTGTTTATTTAATTTTTGCCACTAAACTTTTAAATTTTGTTTTTTTTTGATTTTGTATAATTTTATGTTTATATATATATAATTGTAGAGTTTGTGATGAAAGATTTGATTTTGCTATGTAATTTATGATTTTGCAAATGATATATAATACCCGTTATTGGAAGTGTACTGTGATAACCCGCCGCAACGCGCGGTTGGGATTAAACCTAGTTTTATCTAAAGGACATAAATTATAAAATAAGTAAATATATTTAATTTAATTTTTAACTAGAGTATATATGTCATTATAGTTGTAAATAAAGTGATATATGTAATTATTTCTATTAAGAGTAAAATGCCATTTTAGTCCTTGTGGTTTGCCATCTTTTGCCATTTTAGTCCAATAGTTTAAATTTTGCAATTTTGGTCACTATAGTTTCATTTTATTGCCATTTTCATCCCTATGGTTTGGTAAATTTTTCTATTTTAGTCCAAACTTTTAAATTTAGTTGGACTAAAATGGCAATAAAATAGAAACCATAATGACTAAAATGGCAATAAAATGAAACCATGGTGACCAAAATGGCAAAATTCAAACTATTGGACTAAAATGGCAAAAGTTGCCAAACCACATGGACTAAAATGACATTTTACTCTTCTATTAATAATGTTTATATATACAATACTCAAGACTCTTCGTTTAAACTCATGTATTTGTACATATTGAATACACAACCGATTTTATGTAGTGAGTTGCAGAACATCACAAAAATACTGATCATAGAAATTGATCAACTGTAATACATAAGATGGTTATGCAACCACATAATTCACTTTTTATACAATTTTTTTTACTTAAAAAGCAATTTTATTTTAATTCGTAATATATGTGTTAGAAAAATAACCATTAAACTCTTTTTTTTTTTTTTTTTTTAAGTCCTTGACCAATTTATAGTAGAACATGCATATGATAAAATTGAAATATGCATATATAAATAAACAAAATTATTTAGTGTGAGTTTTAGAGGGATATTTACCGAACTTCCAACGAGCTTGAACGAGACCAAGTTCAGAGTTATGATATAAAAATGGTATGGTTTGCCAGAGAAAATCAGGTTCTGGCTGGAAATCTGCATCAAAAATGGCAACATACTCACACTCGTTGGCGTAATGATGCTTTAGACCTTCCTTAAGTGCACCAGCTTTATATCCTTTTCGATTGTCCCTAACTTGGTAGTGTATGTTTATTCCTTTACTTGCCCATTTTTCACACTCCATTTCCACCATCTCCTGTTTCCATTATACCATATATTAACATCTTGTTCAAAAATTATATTTTTCTATGCTGATAATCGATTGCACAAAATGACACATAACATTCTCTTATTATTTCAAAAATAAATATTTATTTTTAAAAATAAAAAATCACAATTAATGTTATTAATAATGTAAATTTTTATATTTAATTTTTTTGATATAAAAAAGTATAACTAGTATTATTATTTTAATTATGCAAATTTACAAAGACATAATCAAAAAATCACATAATTTTTATTCCTAAACTCGTGTACTATACATGTTTATAAACTATTAATATAAATAAATAAATAAATAAATAAATAATCAAGAATAAATTTAATGATGGTCGGACAAAATCAAACAAGAAACAAAACATGACTTGTTATACATGCTAGCTTTTTGTAAAGTGGTTATGTCCTTTAAAGTTTAATTTAAGTTGTTGAAAAATATCATGACTTTTTTAAAAGTTAACATAAAAAGGAACTAATTAACAATATAGAGTTTTAATTAATAACATTTTTCAAACAATTTAAATATATTACTTTTATTAATTAATACAATATAATTTTTAAAATTGAATAAATATAAATTTTGAACTTATAAAAGGTTAAAATAATATTTTCAAACAGTTAAAATCAGAGGTAGTATAATTCACATGTAATAAAATATTTTAATTACATTCATTGTTCATGTGCTATTTAAATGTCTTATATTTATTATCTATTATACTTTATAAATCAAAATAATTAGGTGACACTTGTCATAAATGTAAAGTATTCTCACACTAATTTTTCTCGCTTATTTATCTCTCTTAATAAATACACAATTTTTATTAAACGCCAATAATAATAATTATATATTCTTTATATATACTTTTTATAATTAAAAAGGATTTCTTAATATAAATAAAAATATTTTAATATCAAAAAGCACACTTTTAAATAATCAAATTACTATAAAATATGAAAATTTTTCAATAATTTATAATTTATAGCATCTTTTTATATTTTATAAGTCATTATTATTAACTATTTATTTTTTTTCTTAATCAACTTATGTAATAATATATATCATCCTATAATTTTGTAAAACATTACATTTTAAACAACTTTTTAAAAAAAATGAAATAAATTTGAAAAACGAATTTTTGAAAATACAATATTATTATTTTATTTTATATATAATTCTGATCATATTTTAAATTAAAAAATCATTTACAATTTACAATTTTTAAATTTATATTTCTAAATACTTATTAATTTTTATTTGAAACGTTGTAATACACGAAAACTAACCTAGTTAATAATAAAACATTCTATAATTGAGACACTAGCTACAATGCTAGTAAAAACTGTCTACTCACTATTAGGAAAATTGGTTATGGATTCCACTCAATGACACTAATTTTATTTTATTTTTACTTTTTTTAAGTAGCAAAAGATTATAAGTTCGAGTCTAATATATATGGTACTAGTTCTGATGATTTAGATCCTAATACACGTGGATGTTTTTTTGTTAAAAATAAAAGGTAATTTTTCGGTATTGACGAATAAATCTGATATAAAATAATATACAATCTAGCAATATACCACTAATATGCAAATAAAATGTATACACGATGATGAGTGCATTGACGAAGTTTTTGAAGGATTCAGGATGTCACGACCCTTGCTGTTTTTGCTTTCAAAATGATCGATTTATTAGTATTTTGTTAGAAAATTTTATAGGTAGTGAGTCCGGTGTCATCCGTTTTTCTTCACAAAAATCGTTCGGTTCTCTCAGAGCATTTTTTTTTTCAAACTTCATCATTGGATGAATAGTGTATTGTTGCATGTTTAGGTAAAAGGGTTTTTGGTCTGAAAGTTAACAAACCTTGATCAATGGATCAGTTGAATCATCAAGCACTTGAATAACGATACGATCAGAAGGCCATGAAAGACCGCATGCTGCTCCAATGGAAAGTTGATAAACCTGTTGAAACAGACAAACAAAAATGTCATTAAAGACCACCACCAACAACATACACAATATGTCTCATCTTACATTATCTCTTGTTTCTTTTAGATTTTAGTTTTATATATGAAGATCACATCTTATTATAACTAAAATGCATGTCATATGAAAACTAATTTTGTAAAAATTAAATTAGAGATTAAGGTGTTGTTTTTGGGTAAAATAGAAAAATGCAAAAACAAACAAACCTCTTTCTCATTATACATTGGAATCTGAACAAGAACCAAAGGGTAAACAGAGTTGCCAATTTCAACATCATCTTTAAAAGATTCCCATTTGTAACGTTTTTGTGGTTGTTTTCCAAATAATTTAATGCATGCGATGACCATCGCCATGTAAACCCTCTCTACAAACAACATGACCGACATCACCAAACAGACATACATCAAAATGCTAAGAACAGGAACCACCAATGGCGCCTTTATTTCACCCCAAATCTCATCTCTCCCACCGGAATATGATATTCCAGCCCTCTCCATTTCAACACAACACAACCCAAATCAAATCAAATCAATCAGATGAATATTGCTCTGTTTTCTGCATAAATCAAACCCATTTGAGTTTTTTCTTCAAGATTATAGAATTCGTCAGATGGAAACAATAAATTTTCTGATACCTGCTTCTTTTTTTCGAAGAAAACAAAGGCAGAAACAGAAATTGATTGCTAAACAATGCAGAAGAGGGATGAGGGAATGTATGTGTTTATAAAGCTACAATTTTTTTATATGCATCATGACATCCTCCTTCTACACATGTCAATTATGTATACTTAACTCTTTCTACTCTCTCTTGACTTTTTACCTAAGGGTAGTGAGGTTTGCTCATTCACGAGGTTCTTCCTAGGGTGAGCTCGAATGTACGGCTGAAAACCTCAAATCTGAGAAGACGGTTGAAATCTTATTGGTGTCGTTAACATAAATAAGTATTTTTTATTATATTTTTTGTTTTTGTTTTACTATTTCAAGTTACACTAAAATCAAAACAATATCAACATAATGATTATGATGTGTCTGGCTTCAAAAAATCTATATATTTGATTTTTAAAACATTCGTTTTACTATCAAAAGGAGTTAGTGAAGATGTTTTTATTTTTTTTGTTTTTTTCCTTCTATTTTGATATAAATGTAAATTCAATTAAATTTCGTAAACATTACATTAATTTAGTAGGGTAATTGGTTCAAAATTTTAACAGGATAACACCTAAATAGGTTTATAAAAATCATAAAGTGCCAGTTGAGTTACAAGCTCATTGGCCTTTAAATACACAACTAAAAATAGAAAGTATTGAAAGTTAATTAAGGGTGTAAACGAGCCGAGCCGAGCCGTTTCCGTGCTCATTAAGGCTCAAGCTCGGCTCGTTTAAACAAAATAGGACTCGAGCTCGAGCTCGGCTAGTTAAGAGTTTTATTTACAAGGCTCGAGCTCGGCTCGTTTAAAAATCATGAGACTCGAGCTTGGCTCGGCTCGGCTCGGGTAGTTTAGATTTTAATTATTTGATTTATTTACTTTAATTACTAATTTAATTATATTTATAATTATATTTTCTAAATTTAACATAAAATATTTGATTTAAATATACTTATCATAATTTTATATATAAAAATAATTAATTTTATATATAAACACTTAATATGATAAATAAAAATTATCTGAACAAAAAGCTCGATCAGGCTTGCGAGCCGGCTCGAGCTCGATATATAAAGCTGGAGCTCAGGCTCGGGCTCGGGCTTGATAACTAAACGAGCCACACTTTTGGGCTCGAGCTTGGCCTTGGACTCGTTAAGGTTGGGCTCGCTCGAGCTTTTTACCCATTCGATCCCAAATATTTCACAAGATACCTTGATTCGTTTAATGTAACTTTTCTTTCTTCACTTAATAAATAAATTTCTTTCTACTTCTTTTTTTTATCTTGCATAATTCTATTCTATGTAATACTTAATCAATTTTTATTTAACTCGTGTAATGAACACATTTTACTATATTTATTGTAATACTTATATCTTTTGGTTTACAATAAAAATCAATTTTTTTGGTTTATTTATTTGAATTCACGTTTTATATGGCAGGGTTATATGCAATTACCAAAGTTAATATGAGTTACATATCAGTGTAATTTTGCATCTCATAAGAACATGAGTTAGAGTTTCGTTAAACGTGGAGTTGATGCAACTTAAGTGGTTCGTTATCAAATCATTTGTTGGAAAAATATAATTTTCATATTCTTATAATTAAAAAAAAAATACACATTTAATAGGATGCTGAGTAGTTGTTGAAATTGTGTCGGTGTATAGTGCAAATGTTAGTTTACATGCTACAAAATAAAACCATATAGAACCCACCAGCACATGATAACAATCAATGTTGATGGAAAGACAACACTACCCTACCAAAGTAAGTAAATTACAAACATGGTTTACCTTACTGTAGTTTATTTCTTTCTTTCTAACCAACTAACAAGTTACTCTCACGTTGTCGCTGAATGATAGGGTAAAAATTCACGCATATCGTGGTGTTATGACTAAAATAAACATCAAAAATCAAGGCAAATCGACTATGAAATATGAAATATAGATAGAGAATACTTTTATATCTCATACATTACGTTGTAAGAATTTTAAAAATGTGATTTAATAGAAATAAAACATATAAAATGCTAATGCAAAAAAATAAAAGAAAGAAAAAGAATGTTGTGCGACACAAACATCAAGTCAAACCCGTGTCACCGGCTCAATACAATCTTCATTACACACATTGCGTTGATGAAACACAAAGTTTTGGCGAACTAATTATGTATATCAAAATATAGATATAAGACAACAATATATATTACATTATCAAGCATTTGTATAACGAGCTACTGACCATCATATGTTTGCGAATTTCATTTTGGCGAACTGATTATGTCTTTGCGAGCTTCATTTTGCGTGTTGCATCAATGATATTAATATGATTAAGTAAACAAAAGAAACACATGAGGTTACGATGAATGGATAAAAACATTATATAAAGGTAACCGTATTTTTTATAGTCGTTTTGGTCTTATTTTCATGGTATCAGCACGTTAATGTTAGTCGATATAACTCACAATTAATATTATTTTAAAAAAAAACTATCAAACAAAATTTATCGAGTAAAAAATCAAAATATATAATATAAAGGAGTAAACTCAAAACTTTAAAAGTTGACATTTTCAAACATGATGGATAAGTTTTGATTTGGTTTTAAATATCAAAAAATATATTAAAATTTTGTACTTAAAGGATGTTACTCTATAAGTCTAAGTTGTTTGACTTGAATGCTATTGTGTTCCTACTTGTTTATATGTTAAGTGTTAACTTTTTATGCCAGGACACCTCGATTGACGGCGGAATATGTCGGGGCGCGATGTCTACTGTTCATTAGCTCATGACACTATGTTAAAGCTTGAATTATTAATGCATCCAATTAATAACAATCAATCAATTCATTCAACATCATTCAATTTGTCATTACAAGAATTCAAAATGAACCATACATTATATTGAACAATTGTTTTAAAGTCTAAACTAGGTCACTAAGCCTAACTTATGTCTTTATCATGTCTCCCTTAGCCTGTTACACATGTAAAATAGAGTTTGTCAATTATTTGTATAGTTGGTGAGTTCACACACTAAATTGAAATAATGTGCATAAAAAGGATGCAAACTATAACCTAAGTAGACTATGTATCATAAGCATAGCATGAATACAAGTTTGAATAAATAGAATGAATAAACCAAACAAGTATCCATACAACTGTTAATTCAAGTATGGCCATAATATAAATTAATATTTGTATTTCAACAAGTTTTCTAGGTGTACTTTTCACCTTTTTCGCACAATGACATAAGCCAATGCGAAGATGGTATCTAACACATCTTAGTCTACTAAGTACTAGCTTGCTTGACTGGCAACACACATAGAATCACACATAGAATCAATACATTGCATAAGCATAGCATCTAACACATATGACTAACTAGGTCTAAGGCTTGCATCATAGATTGAATAAATGACAGAATTGAAATAAGTTTGAATAGAACATGTGTAAATATACGAATGATTCAGAATACAATAGTTTAGAGATACCGATAATTGAAATCTTGCAATAGAGTCTCATAGAGTTATGGATTGCTGAATGATGGCTTTTAAATATACGAATGATTCAGAATACAATAGTATGTGATATTATATGTTTATGATAAATACTTATCATCAAACTTATCTATGATATCACTAAATCTTTTGAGTAAACATACGTATATACAATAATTCATCTAAGAATCATTAACATGATTTATGCGATTCTCGATATCTTTGATTTGACCTGGTGTAAGAATACACACCAAGTATTAGTAATTGAATTACAATTGGTTTGACTAACATAGTTTACTCGAAACTGTAAATTGAATTGACTACTTTAGCCCTTGATCAAGCTTTTGGTCCTACTATCAATGTACTATTAGTGCTTATATATAGGGTATACCGCTGCCAACCCACCACACCACTAATACTTTGATAGCATACCAAACGCCTACCAAGGCTAACAATAACTTTAGACAAGCTTGAATAGGTGTGGGAGGCTTTACTAGGATTTAAGATTTATATTGGTATGGAGGTTCTAAGTGTTGAAATTTTTCAATAGAATCTCTTGATTGTAACATATAAATTGGTAGACGATCAATTTTAGGATAAACGAATGATTAGAACACACAAGCAGATGATATTATATAACCTTTGATAATTGTGATAACGAATTATCACTAATCTTAGCTATAATATCATGGAATTTTTTTGTTCAATCGTTTTCTAAAGATATGAATATAGAATGATTTGTCTAAAAGGCAATAGTATGATTCATTTGGACTTGTTTTAAAATTTTATATGGAATCACCCATACTTCAATTCATAAGTCCAAATCATGTCATTCTATTGAAATCCAAACAAAATACAGTAAGAAATTAGTGTGTCTTGGTTAAATAAATTAGAAATCATTGTGACTTGTTTGAAACATAGGAAAAGATTTTCAGAATTGAATACCTAATGTCACGTTAGAATTATTTAACACCGATCTTAGGCATAATATCCTAGTGGGTTTATAGAATTATAACATAGACATCATGGATTACAATAAGTTATGTGAGATAATAACTTTATAGATGTAGTGACAAGTCACTAATCATAAGAACCATATCATCGAATTTTCTAGCATGAGTTTGGATAGTGGAATATGTAATATTATAACCTTTAATATTTTATTGATGAATCACCATCAATAAATCTTAAGTATAATATTACTAGTTTTCTAAAATATACATCATAAATCAAAGAAAGATAACACCATAACCTTTTAGATTTAGTGATGTATTACCATCACTAATCTTAGGTTTAATGTTAGTTAAATCATAACATATGTAACATAAAACAAAGAGAGATGATATCATATTCTGTGAGACATAGTAATGAATCACCATCACTATCCTCAAGTATGAATCATGGATGAATCATAATGTAACACCCCGACCGATGGCGGAAACGTCGGGATGCCACGAGGGATGTGTAGATTGTTCAAAAGCTCGTGGGCATCTAAATTCAATCATCATATATCAATCAATTAACCAGAATAATTACACAAAAATCATGTTCATCATGAATTAGTTACATCAATTACACAAAAGATTTAGCTAAACTAACTAAACTCTAATCGCCAGAATTTCAGTTAATTAGCTAAGTCCAAGATCCTATATGATGATGTCCAAAATAGAAGAGATCACCCTCTTCATCCTACTTGTCTCCATCACCTGAAACATGTAAGAAAATCAAGTGTCAACTACAAAGTAGTTGGTGAGTAATCATAAGTTTTATACTTAAAATAGTTTTATAAAATGAATTTAAAAGTTTAAGTTTAAAAATGGTTTTATAAAAAGTTTAGATAAAATGAGTATAAATGCTTATGATTTTCTGGGAAAATCCACATTATTACCTGTATGAGATAATCCAATCAATCTCCAAACTCAACAATCAAACACATACACAATCACATTATCACATAACCAATCAGTCATAATCAATCACAAATAATCATAGTCAAACATAGATAATCAATCCACAAACTAATCAACCAATCTCATCAATTATATTCTCAATTAATGTTCGTGACTATACATGATCATTATGTAATTAACATAAGTTAAATACATGATTCATGGAGTGGTAGCTAACCACGTGACAATACATGAAGTCAAAGCAATTAACCGAAGTCAAAGGCAATGATTCACAGATGTGGAAATCATCCACATGACAATACACGATGTCAAAGCAATTAACCGAAGTTAAGAGCGATGATTATCGGGGTTTGAGACAATACTTGTAATCTTTGTTATTAACCGGAGTCAATAACAATGCTTACATGGATATAAAATAATAAGAGACAATCCATAATAATTAATAATTTTATATCGTGAATATCATATTGATAAACAGGTATTAACCTTGAGTTATCAAAATAATATTTGAATTTGGTATACATGCTTCACCTCCGAGTTTTAAAACTAAAACAGTGTAAAGAAAGGGAGGTTATGAGAACTCACTTGAAGTCCTTAGTATCTGTGTTCTCGTATTATGCGCGCTCACCGTTGTCGTACTGATGTTGTATTCACAGTCCTGTGTTTGATTAAATGTTATCTAAAGTTATGATCCCTTATTTGATTGTTCATTTTGAAATCTAAGTTGTTAATTGAGTTGGTGTAGTGAAAATGGCTCATTCTTGTGATTTTCATAAAAATGGCTCATGCTAATGAGTTTTCATCCGAATGAGTCATTCTCCCGAATGAGTCCCGAATGAGTCATTCTCCCGAATGAGTCTCCCGAATGAGTCCCCCGAATGAGTCACCCGAATGAGTCACCCGAATGAGTCATACTCCACTCATTCTCCCGAATGAGCTCATACTCCACTCATTCTCCCGAATGAGCTCATACTCCACTCATTCTCCCGAATGAGCTCATACTCCACTCATTCTGCCGAATGGCTCATACTCATGGGCCATTCGCCCGAACGGGTTTTCAGCCATGGGAGAAGATGATTTCGAGGTATAGTCGTATATATAGTCGTTTTGAGTGGGTTTAGGTGAGTAAACTCATTTAGAAGGTGTATGGGTCGAAAAAGTGATGTTTTGAACCGGTTAAAGTTCGGTTTTTGTCGGGTTTGTAGAAAACCCTAAAAACCGAAACTTCTCTCTAAGATTTCGAGAGTTTGAGATGGAGATAGGGCCGATCCTTGGTACCTTTTTGTAGGGAATGTCGAGATCTTCGATTTGGCGCAAGAATGAGATGATTTGGTTGAGTTTTGAGTGAGTTATGGTAGAGAGAAGGTAGAGAGAGAAAGTTTGGCCGGAAATGAGAGTGTAGAGAGAGAGTGAGTGTTGTAAAAATGAGGAAGAACGAGATGTCCTTCTTCCTTATAACGCGTATCATCACCCCGTGTCGGGTCTCGTTTTTATCGCGATAAAATATAATAAATGATCGGTTATGCTCGGTTTTTTAACGAAAACAAATTTAAGCATAACATGTCTAAATAATTGGATTTCCTTAATTAAAATGATTTAAATAATTTTATTTCGTAAAACGATTTCGTTTTATTTTTACTAAATTAATTATTTTAAATAACTGATTTACCCGGTTTTGCTTTAGGTTGTGATTCCTAATAAACGTTTTCAATTTTCATTTATTAATTTTAGTATCGCTTGATATTATTTAATTATTTCGTCGAAACGCGTCACTCGCGTACGTATTCGTAAAGATCGTCACCTTTGCGAATTCGTCGCTCGTATCGTATTTCGATTCGATTTACGATTTATTGAATATTGTTTCAGAATATTATTCCTAATAACTATATTCGTGTGAATCGTCACTCACGCGAATACATTTATTAAGTTAATATTTCTGAATTAATATTCGTGTTTAGATAACGTTCGTAACCTCACATCGCGTAAACAGTTCCATTATTTTATAAATTTTAATATTAAAATTTCCAAACCAACCCCATATTCATTTTTATTTCGAACCAACAATCATCATTTTCAATAATATTACTGCGATGAACTCTCTGGTTCTGTTTAGTTGGGTTACAACTAAACTTCCCATGGTTTACGCGTATAATATATATTATAATCATGCATACCAGTAACAGTGATAATATCAGTAATGTTAATCAATAATTTCATAATCATCAATAATTATAAATCTCCGGTCGTAACAGTACAATCGTACGGATGTACGGTCGTACGGACAACCGAAAGTACAGTGATGTTACAGTCTCCCCTAGTTAAAGGAATTTCGTCCCGAAATTCAATTTGGAGTGACCGTAGTAAATAAATGTGGGTACTTAAGCTTCATCTGATCTTCCCGCTCCCATGTGAATTCTGGACCCCGCTTCAATTCCCAACGTACTTTGACAATTGGAATTCTACTGCGTTTGAGCTATTTAACCTCACGATCCATTATCTCCACTGGTTTTTCAACAAAGTGCATGGTATCATCGATGCGAATGTCATCGAGTGGTACCTGAAGATCCTGATCAGCTAAGCACTTTCTTAGATTGGACACGTGGAACGTTGGGTGCACGTTACTAAGTTCAGTAGGAAGTTCTAACTTGTAGGCCACCTTCCCGATCCGTTCGAGGATCTTAAAAGGGCCAACATAACGTGGAGCAAGCTTCCCATTCTTTCCGAATCGAACAACGCCCTTCCAAGGCGACACTTTAAGCAATACCATATCTCCCACTTCAAACTCTAGAGGTTTTCTTCTTTTATCCGCGTAACTCTTCTGTCTGCTGCGAGCAGCTAACAGATTGTCGCGGATCTGGCGGATCTTGTCAGTCGTTTCCTGAATAATCTCTGGACCAGTAATCTGCGAATCGCCGACTTCGGTCCAACAAATAGGTGACCGACATTTCCTGCCATAAAGAGCTTCAAACGGTGCCATACCAATGCTCGCGTGATAACTGTTGTTATACGAGAACTCAACCAATGGTAGATGGCTATCCCAATTGCCACCGGAATCGATGACACAAGCTCTTAACATGTCTTCCAATGTCTGAATCGTTCGCTCCGTTTGACCATCCGTTTGAGGATGATAAGCAGTGCTAAGATCCAGTCTTGTTCCAAAAGCTTCATGAAGTGATTCCCAAAATCGTGCCGTGAAGCGAGCATCTCGATCCGATATTATGCTTAAGGGAATACCATGTCGGCTAATGATCTCATCAATGTAAATACGCGCTAACTTTCGCACAGGGTAAGTTTCGCGTATCGGCAAGAAATGAGCCGACTTGGTCAATCTATCAACAATTACCCATATACTATCTTTTCCGTTCGTGGTACGTGGGAGCTTAGTAATGAAATCCATGGAGATATTCTCCCACTTCCACATCGGTATTTCTGGTTGTAATAACAATCCTGAAGGTCGCTGATGTTCGGCCTTGACTTTGGCACAGTTAAGGCACTTAGACACATATTCAGCAATATCCTTCTTCATTCCAGGCCACCAGTACAAGCCCCTAAGGTCTTGATACATCTTGTCAGAACCTGGATGAATCGAATAGCGAGACTTATGAGCTTCATCCATAATCACCATCCTAAGATCACCTCTGTTCGGTATCCACAACCGATTCAAATAGTACATCAAACCGTCATCCTTAGTTTCCAATAAGATTTCAGCCCCGCAAGACATCTCATTCTTCAAATTATCTTGAGCTAATGAGTGTTGTTGGGCTGTGAGAACATCATTACGGAGGTTAGTGTGCACTCGGACACTATGGATCTGAACTTGACTTTTGCGGCTAAGCGCATCTGCTACTACATTCGCTTTACCAGGATGGTAGCGGATTTCACAGTCATAATCGTTCAACAGTTCAACCCATCTCCGTTGTCTCATATTGAGCTCTTTCTGATTCAGAATATGTTGCAAGCTTTTATGATCAGTGAACACTACACACTTAGTGCCATAAAGATAGTGTCTCCATATCTTCAAAGCAAACACAACTGCTCCAAGTTCCAAGTCGTGTGTAGTGTAGTTCTTTTCATGAATCTTCAATTGCCTTGATGCATAAGCCACAACCTTTCCCCGTTGCATGAGAACACAACCGAGACCTAGGTTGGATGCATCACAATAAACCACAAAATCATCATTTCCATCAGGCAGTGTCAAGACAGGAGCATCACAAAGTTTCTGCTTTAGAGTCTGAAATGCCTCTTCTTGCTTTGGTCCCCACTCATACGGCTTATTCTTCTGTGTCAAAGAAGTGAGGGGGACAGCAATCCTGGAAAAATTCGATATGAACCGCCGATAATAACCGGCAAGTCCAAGAAACGATCGAATCTCCGTCGGTGTCTTCGGTGTACTCCAATTCTTTACCGCATCAATCTTTGCAGGATCCACGTGAACACCATATTCGTTGACTATGTGCCCCAAGAATTGAACTTCCTTAAGCCAAAATTCACATTTAGAGAATTTGGCATACAGTCGCTCCTCTCTTAGGATCTCCAAAACCAACTTAAGGTGTTTCTCGTGTTCTTCTTTGGTCTTTGAGTAGATCAGAATATCATCAATGAATACAATCACAAATTTATCCAAGTATGGCCTGCAAACACGGTTCATGAGGTCCATGAAAACCGCAGGTGCATTGGTAAGGCCGAAAGGCATTACCAGAAATTCATAATGGCCATATCTTGTTCTGAAAGCAGTCTTGGGAATATCATCATCATGTACTCGAAGCTGATGATACCCAGACCTAAGATCTATCTTTGAAAACCATGCCGAGCCTTGAAGCTGATCGAAGAGATCATCGATGCGCGGCAGTGGATATCGATTCTTGATTGTAAGTTTGTTCAACTCGCGGTAATCGATGCACATTCGGAATGACCCGTCCTTTTTCTTGACAAACAGGACTGGTGCACCCCATGGTGAATGGCTCGGGCGAATAAATCCCTTATCAGTAAGTTCTTGCAATTGGCTCGCCAATTCTTGCAACTCCGAAGGCGCAAGTCTGTAGGGAGCCTTGGCAACAGGGTTCGCACCAGGTATTAAGTCAATTCGAAACTCTACTTGGCGTTCTGGTGGAAGACCCGGCAAATCATCTGGAAATACTTCTGGAAAATCTCGTATCACTGGAACATCTTCCATCCTCTTTCCTTTCTCTTTCTTCTCCACAATGTGAGCTAAGAATGCTATACATTTCTTTCTAAGGTACTTGTGTGCTTTAGTGCATGACATTAGCTTAAGACCTTTACTAGAAGTTTCCCCAAATATTCTCAAAGTTTCACCCGAAGGTAAGGGAATACGAATATACTTTTCATGGCATACAATCTCCGCTTTGTGGGTGGCTAACCAATCCATGCCTATGATAACATCAAAGCTACCAAGATGCATAGGTATAAGATCAATCGGGAAAACGTGATCACTTAAGTTCACAGTACATCCAATAATAACAGTGTCAATATCAATAGTGTTTCCGTCAGCCACCTCCACATTGAACGGTTTATCTAAATATGTACGTGTTCTACCAAGAAAGCATTCAAAATCATATGAAACGAAACTCCTATCGGCACCAGAATCAAATAAGACAGATGCATAAGAGTTGTTGATCAAAAATGTACCGTTGACGACGTCCTGGTTGGCTTGAGCAGCTGGAGCATTCAGTTGAAATGCCCGGCCTCTTGCCACCCTCTGATTATTCCCGGTCAACTTTGGGCATTGATTTCTGAAATGACCCACTTCACCACACTCATAACAGGCTCTTGCCTGTGCCTGAGGTACCTGGCAAACGGGTACAGCTGGAATAGGTTGTGCATGCGGAGCTGGCAGTGCAAGCGGTGCTTGTTGCATCCTTTGTGCTTGCGGTGCACTCCGACAGACATTAGCAAAATGACCAAACTTGCCGCAATTGTTGCAGACACGACAGGCAAGTTCGGTGCGTGATGATATCGGCAGGTATTACATTGGGGAGTATTCCCAGTGTAATTTCTTGCAGTAGTGTTGTTGGATGACTGCTGCGCAGACTTAGCAGCAGGAGCAGTGACCATAAAGTTTCTGGTCTTCCTCTTTTTGTTGCTGCTCTTTGATGAACTTGCAGCCTCGGTCTTGATCTCAGTCTTTGCTTCCTTTGCGGTATTCTTCGTCTCAGTCTTCTTCGTCCCTTTTCTCGTGAGAGTTCCAGCCTTTACATAGTTATCCGTAAGTGTAGCAGACAACCGGATCGCAGCCTCAAGTGTTTTGGGATTGCTCCCATAGACTGTGTCCTGAATCTGCATCGGCAGTCCGCCGATATACTTTTCAATAGCCCTCTCCAAAGGTGTCACCAGATGAGGCACCAGCAGGCTATACTCATGAAACTGAGTATTGTAGATAACATTCTCTCCGCTATCCTGCTTGAGCTCCCAGAACTCAGTCTCTAGTTTCCTCATTTCACTGCGAGGACAGAATTCAGTGGTCATCAAAGTCTTGACCTCAGTCCAAGTCAGTGCTAAGGCAGCATCAACTCCCTTAGTTCGCTTCTCCCCATTCCACCAAGTTAGTGCTCTCTTCTGGAAAACACTGGTGGCATAGCGAACTTTCAGGTTATCGGGGCAGTCACTGTTGATGAAGGTATTCTCCATGCTCTCAAACCACTGCAGTAGCCCAGTGGCAGTCTCAGACCCCGTAAACTTTAGTGGATTACAGGAGTTGAAGTGTTTGAATGTGCAAGTTGGTGGGTTTGCACCACCTCTGTTCTGAGTGAGTGACTGGTTGGCTTGTGTCAGTTGATTCACCAATCCAGTGATCAGTGTTGCTAACTCTTGGATGCCGGAGTTGGCATTACCGTTGTTAGCATCCCCACTGTTCGAGTCATCTTCGTTGTGACGGCGAGGCGGCATGTTTCTGAAGGAATTAGAAACATGTTACTACCGTTTACAACGTAAGTTATACAAACAATGATCAAATGAGTTCATTTAAGCAGTTAGGATTTCATATAGGAACTATATTTGTCTCTAATCTGTCATTAAACTCATAAGGTTTATAAATTTCCTAATATTATTCTAAGTGTCCTAGTTGGTCATAACTAGTGTTAGCTAACTATTCCTAAGTCCTATACATTTCTCACCCTATACTAACACTGACAACCTCCCAATGCAATGCAACAAGCTTATATATAGGGCATATGCAGAGGTAGATCGCAATCTCCCCTACACCGTCCCATCACCGTTCCATTGCACCACGATTATGCCCTTGCTAGAAGTTAGGGTGTGTCATGTATCTTACCATAATCTCACTTCACAAACCTTATCCTAGGTAGGATAATTTTGAGTGAAGTGGTTTCTAGTTCCCTTGGGCAATTAGGTTCGCCTAATGTCTAAGTTCACCTGACATGTAGGTTTACCTATTTCTAGGTTCACCTAATGTCTAAGTTCACCTGACATTAAGGTTCCCCTAATTGTCTAAGTTTACTAAAATCCATGTCAATCCCCATATCAATAATCATCATTGAGGGTTCATATCATCACAAAGTGCTCTTATTGTCACTAAGTGTTCATATCCTCCCTATAGTTTATTCTCATCAAGTGTCCATACTATCACTAAGTGTTAGTATCATCACTATGCGTTTATATTATCACCAAGTGTCTATATCATCATCCAAGTCTATAAGTCAATCACTAAGTGTTCGCGTCGTTCATTGATCCTATGCACCCTACGTGTCCAATCCGTGTGTTTCATAAGGGAATTTATAAGTGTTTATCAAGTGTGATCATCCACAAGTCAATCCAAACATTTTCAACAAACATACTACCGACAATCCATCAAACTCCACTGTAGAATATTTCTTAATCATATCCTAATAATATCCTATGTTTCATGACACTGACAGACCCCCAATATACCACAAATGGTTTATGTATAGGGCATATGATAAGGGTCAGTCGCAACCGCCCAAACCACCGTCCCACCACCTTTACAATACACCACGAGTATATCCTTATCGAGTCATTAGGGCACAAGTAGCAAGTAAACAACATATATAAATAAGATGTATAACAGGAGTTCAGTTAACATGTAATAAACACATAAGCATGAAATCCTGAATATACTAACTAGTGTATGAATTTCTTCATACTAGGGTATCCTACGGTTATAGACTAGGTCAACCATTGCTAGTAACCTAATTCCCTATAACCCAGGCTCTGATACCAATCTGTAACACCCCGACCGATGGCGGAAACGTCGGGATGCCACGAGGGATGTGTAGATTGTTCAAAAGCTCGTGGGCATCTAAATTCAATCATCATATATCAATCAATTAACCAGAATAATTACACAAAAATCATGTTCATCATGAATTAGTTACATCAATTACACAAAAGATTTAGCTAAACTAACTAAACTCTAATCGCCAGAATTTCAGTTAATTAGCTAAGTCCAAGATCCTATATGATGATGTCCAAAATAGAAGAGATCACCCTCTTCATCCTACTTGTCTCCATCACCTGAAACATGTAAGAAAATCAAGTGTCAACTACAAAGTAGTTGGTGAGTAATCATAAGTTTTATACTTAAAATAGTTTTATAAAATGAATTTAAAAGTTTAAGTTTAAAAATGGTTTTATAAAAAGTTTAGATAAAATGAGTATAAATGCTTATGATTTTCTGGGAAAATCCACATTATTACCTGTATGAGATAATCCAATCAATCTCCAAACTCAACAATCAAACACATACACAATCACATTATCACATAACCAATCAGTCATAATCAATCACAAATAATCATAGTCAAACATAGATAATCAATCCACAAACTAATCAACCAATCTCATCAATTATATTCTCAATTAATGTTCGTGACTATACATGATCATTATGTAATTAACATAAGTTAAATACATGATTCATGGAGTGGTAGCTAACCACGTGACAATACATGAAGTCAAAGCAATTAACCGAAGTCAAAGGCAATGATTCACAGATGTGGAAATCATCCACATGACAATACACGATGTCAAAGCAATTAACCGAAGTTAAGAGCGATGATTATCGGGGTTTGAGACAATACTTGTAATCTTTGTTATTAACCGGAGTCAATAACAATGCTTACATGGATATAAAATAATAAGAGACAATCCATAATAATTAATAATTTTATATCGTGAATATCATATTGATAAACAGGTATTAACCTTGAGTTATCAAAATAATATTTGAATTTGGTATACATGCTTCACCTCCGAGTTTTAAAACTAAAAACAGTGTAAAGAAAGGGAGGTTATGAGAACTCACTTGAAGTCCTTAGTATCTGTGTTCTCGTATTATGCGCGCTCACCGTTGTCGTACTGATGTTGTATTCACAGTCCTGTGTTTGATTAAATGTTATCTAAAGTTATGATCCCTTATTTGATTGTTCATTTTGAAATCTAAGTTGTTAATTGAGTTGGTGTAGTGAAAATGGCTCATTCTTGTGATTTTCATAAAAATGGCTCATGCTAATGAGTTTTCACCCGAATGAGTCATTCTCCCGAATCAGTCCCGAATGAGTCATTCTCCCGAATGAGTCCCCCGAATGAGTCCCCCGAATGAGTCACCCGAATGAGTCACCCGAATGAGTCATACTCCACTCATTCTCCCGAATGAGCTCATACTCCACTCATTCTCCCGAATGAGCTCATACTCCACTCATTCTCCCGAATGAGCTCATACTCCACTCATTCTCCCGAATGAGCTCATACTCCACTCATTCTGCCGAATGGCTCATACTCATGGGCCATTCGCCCGAACGGGTTTTCAGCCATGGGAGAAGATGATTTCGAGGTATAGTCGTATATATAGTCGTTTTGAGTGGGTTTAGGTGAGTAAACTCATTTAGAAGGTGTATGGGTCGAAAAAGTGATGTTTTGAACCGGTTAAAGTTCGGTTTTTGTCGGGTTTGTAGAAAACCCTAAAAACCGAAACTTCTCTCTAAGATTTCGAGAGTTTGAGATGGAGATAGGGCCGATCCTTGGTACCTTTTTGTAGGGAATGTCGAGATCTTCGATTTGGCGCAAGAATGAGATGATTTGGTTGAGTTTTGAGTGAGTTATGGTATAGAGAAGGTAGAGAGAGAAAGTTTGGCCGGAAATGAGAGTGTAGAGAGAGAGTGAGTGTTGTAAAAATGAGGAAGAACGAGATGTCCTTCTTCCTTATAACGCGTATCATCACCCCGTTTCGGGTCTCGTTTTTATCGCGATAAAATATAATAAATGATCGGTTATGCTCGGTTTTTTAACGAAAACAAATTTAAGCATAACATGTCTAAATAATTGGATTTCCTTAATTAAAATGATTTAAATAATTTTATTTCGTAAAACGATTTCGTTTTATTTTTACTAAATTAATTATTTTAAATAACTGATTTACCCGGTTTTGCTTTAGGTTGTGATTCCTAATAAACGTTTTCAATTTTCATTTATTAATTTTAGTATCGCTTGATATTATTTAATTATTTCGTCGAAACGCGTCACTCGCGTACGTATTCGTAAAGATCGTCACCTTTGCGAATTCGTCGCTCGTATCGTATTTCGATTCGATTTACGATTTATTGAATATTGTTTCAGAATATTATTCCTAATAACTATATTCGTGTGAATCGTCACTCACGCGAATACATTTATTAAGTTAATATTTCTGAATTAATATTCGTGTTTAGATAACGTTCGTAACCTCACATCGCGTAAACAGTTCCATTATTTTATAAATTTTAATATTAAAATTTCCAAACCAACCCCATATTCATTTTTATTTCGAACCAACAATCATCATTTTCAATAATATTACTGCGATGAACTCTCTGGTTTTGTTTAGTTGGGTTACAACTAAACTTCCCATGGTTTACGCGTATAATATATATTATAATCATGCATACCAGTAACAGTGATAATATCAGTAATGTTAATCAATAATTTCATAATCATCAATAATTATAAATCTCCGGTCGTAACAGTACAATCGTACGGATGTACGGTCGTACGGACAACCGAAAGTACAGTGATGTTACACATAACATATGCATTATAAATTCGAAGAAAAGTAAAACCATTTCCTGTAGTAATATCGCCATTACAATCTTAGGTATGGCATTATTAACTTTCATGAATCATGGCGTATATATTATTCAATAAAAGAAAAAATGACATCTTAATTTTGATAAATTGAAGTTTTTGAATCATAACATATACATTATCAATCCAAGAAAGATAACATCATAACTTTTAGAAGTAGTAATGTATCACCATTACAAATCTTAGGTTTGATATTATTAACTTTCTTGAATCATAACATATATATTATTCAATGTGATAACTAGTACAAGATCGCTCGACATTCCGTACGGTATGTGTACTTTCACTATTACTACGTGTAAATACTATGTGTTAAACAATTGTATGAAAACAATTCTATGAGAACATATTATGATTTCAAAATCTATGAAACATGTTAAAGTTTTAAGTCAAGTTTAAAACATGTTAGCAAGGTATATTACAATATGCTAATGCTTAACCTAAATTGGCTAGGTGTTGGTATATTACATTACGAGTGAACTAAGGCAAATTAAATAATAAAGACTTATAAGGGTTAACTAACTTTAGGGCTAACATACAAAATAATCACCCGTACTTATAAGTTGCTAGCAGTATTGAATCAAACACAGGATCGTGAATACAACATCATTATAAACACAAGTGAGCACGTGCATTCTTTGATTACTTAGTCAACCACTACAACATCAAGGTGAGTTCATATGCCCCTTTTCTAATCTTTTGATTTTAATTGCAGGGCTGAGAAACATTCTAACTCTTTTACTTAAAAGTTTTATTACATTATTTCAATTATCATGTGATTTAGATAATAAAGATTTCATCTTTCTTATTATCATACTTTTATCATATCTATGTGTATGCTTGTGTGTGCACTGACATTTACGACAAATCAAGGATGATTCATGATAACGTAACTTTATGAGATCATCAAATCATATAAATGACATAAGTGTAGTAAGATGTGATCTTACAACACTTTGTTATTAACACTGAGATGACAATGAAATAACATTGAGACAACTACAAGAGACAAACCAGAATGATATTCATGATACTATAATTTCATGATGATATCATTCACCACATATGCTAACATTGTGTAATAAGATAGCTCTTATAAAGCATTGTTAAAGACAATGAGACATGTATGCTAACATGGTGTATTAAGACCAATTCTTAAAAAACACATTGTTAAAGACTATGAGATCATAACTATGAGATGAGATGTCTTTGAGAATACATAACTACAATATTGATTACTATTAAGCCTAATTGCCATTATATCACTGTATTTCATGTGTCTGTTATTCAATTCATTTCGTTAAGTCCCTTAGTTTGTTTACCATTAAGTGGCGGTGTCCAGGACCGACGATAACGTAGTGGTACCATAGGGATTGACAAACCTCCGGTAGGGGGAAACCGATACGTTATTCGCAATTGAGACATTTTCTTTGGCCGGACTCGTACAACCGGTAACAGGGTAGAACTAGTCAGGTTTGGTAAACGACCACATGGGTGATATTAATCTTTAGAAACTGATTGTAAGTGTACCCTTCGTTTCTGCTAACGGGTAGACTGAGGAATTAACTTTCTCTCACATTGTATTACTTGTACTGATTTGTTGTGAAGGCTATGATACATTATGTGATAACTAAATGGATAGGGGTAAATTGGAGGCATTGTGGTCTGATTACGTGAGGACCACAATGGCATCCCATTTACAGCCTATCATTTCAACATGAGACAATATTAAGAGAGTAAACTGGCATTTCTAATATAAAAAGTAAATGCCAGTAAGCTCGATCATTGAGAGGATAATAAAAAGAATAAGCTTTAATAAAATCTATATCTTTCAAACATTAAGGGTTACCATAACTTAGGTCATGGTAATGTATACCCTTCAATATTTATTATCCTATACTTATATCATTGGGAAATGAAATCATATCATGTGGAAAAATCAGGTTGGATATAAATTGAGAACAAATTCATGTGAGAAAGAAAGGGGTATCCATAGTTTCAATACAGGTGGCACTGAGTACAGTTAAGTGTGTGGTGGGTTGGTGTAACATCAGTGCCGGACGCGTGCCGGAACAGTGATCGCAACAGTAAACTTGAACAGTAACTCAGGTACACTTTACGTGAAAACTATATTATGCCATTGATACATTTTGATTTAACATGAAACTATTATACGATTGTCTGAATCTGACTGAAACCTTAGGGTTTAACAGTCAGAAACATGTCAGACAACACATTGTTGAAACATAAATACTTGATGTGATATTATTGGTGTAAACGTATGTGAGGTTAAACAAAACAAAATTATAACAGTTGTTGTTACGGAATGCTAAACCGAAGAGTTATTCGTATAGTTGACGATCTGTACGAATGATTCTGATAGTTTAATATTTTGAAATAATAACTTAACAGTAGAAAACAAGAATCTGAAAGCCAAACCATCGACGTGTTCGTTCGAATGACGATTCGAACGAATACGCGCGATGGCGACGCGATCTGACGGAATGAAAACGTAAACGAATAACGATACGAACGATCATAAATTTAAGGAAATATAATATTTCCTATTTTACAATTTTGAAACTCATCATAAATAAATTAAACTAAACTATTTAATTAAATCGCGAACGAATTAATGAAACGCGTAAAAGTAATTTAATTTGAAAAAAATAAATAAACGCAACGATATTCAAAATAATTTCTAATGATATTCGTATTCTAAATATTCTAAAATGATTCTTTTTATTTTATTACGAAAAACGCGCGTAATGAACCGAATACGCGCGTTTTACGCAAACCGAGCAACCAAAATGAACCCGAATACCCGCGGGGTATATAAACAACAAATGAGGAGGTTATCCTCATTTATTGCTTACATTCCTTCTCTCTAGCTCCAAAACCCGGTTTCCACCTTCACCACCAAATTCCACCCTTTGAAATCCCATAACTCACTCGTTTCTTAACGAAATCGGGTGACTCTTGCGCCCACGCGAAGATCTTGAAGCCCTCTACAAGGAAGTACAGTGGATCTGAAGGTTAATCCAGCCGATTTCGAGGTATGAGGCCATAAAGTTTCTGGAAAATAGGGTTTCTAGACCTTATAGTCGACCCACACACTCATCCGATCGTATTGAGATCTTTACACCCTGGAATATCATTTGGCAAGATGCCCACACCTGTGTCGACCATGGGATGACCACAAACATTAGGATGTAATGAGGATGGCTAACAGGTTCGTGAAGGAGGGCAGCGCTCGACTCACACAGCATGCGGCCGAACCTTTGTGCTCAAACCAGCCGAACCCTCCGAGCTCAGATCTTCAAACCCACGAATCTTCTAGGAAACGAACCTTATACAGTAAGCCGAACTATGCATGTGGGGGCGAACCCTTTGTCTCACGAACCCTGCTACTTGTGAGCTGAAGCCGAACCTTCGATCTGTGTTCAATAGGCCGAACCCTCCCTTGCAGAGCCGTGCCTTGCATGCATGGCGAACCCCCCCTGCTGTGGCGAACCATAGTAATGTCACGAACCCAAGAGCATCAGCCGAACCATTGGACTCAGCAGCGAACCTTTGGTTCGTCTACCACCATTAGCCGAATCCTAGATAGGAACGAACCCAGGAGCTAATCTCGACTGCATGTCAACAACCGAACCCTGCACTGACTTCCTAGATGAACCATTAATCACCGAATCCTTTGTTAGAACTGAACCAGGATAGCATGCAGCGAACCTATACATTTTCCCGAACCTGAATGGCCACATGAATCAGCCAGACCTTCTGGTGCGGCCCATCTCCTTTGATGCGGCCCACTAGGACTGTTTGATCCATATACTCGGCCCATGAATTCCAATTTAATCCATGTCGATGCTAATGGCCCACTTCAATTGTAATTGGCCCAATAGTCCAGCCCAATAACCGGCCCAAGATTCATAACCGGCTTAATCCAAGTGATTAACCTAATTTATCCTATACGACCCAATACTTTTAGACGGCCCATCGACATATAAGCTCTAGGCCCAATTACACTAAAAATTTGTTTAATAAGTTATCCGGCAATGAATTTCAAAACATAAATGAATGTTAGAAATGGTGCATATAACGCCACTTTATTCATTACAAACGGTGATATTAAAGCTCTATACAAAGGATGCCAAGTCCTAAGCACAACATTTAGAAAGCTTAATATATAAGTAAAATCTAAGTGAAAGAATTTCAAACATTCAAAAAGATTCAACACAACATTATTTAGCATATGGAATTCTGAACCGGATAACGAACAAGAATCGCGAGTGTTAGCCAACTTTAGGGCTAACACTAACACTTACATGTGCAACAAACCCTTACAAACTTATACTTATAAACTACAATACAATGAATTCAATACAGGAGCGTGAACATCAAAACAAGTGCAAACAAAGAGCGCGCGTATTCTTATTCTACTTAGTCAAACACTACGGACACAAGGTGAGTTCATTTGTCCCTTTTCAAACTTATTTGTTTTACTTCGGGACTGAGAAGCATGTTAAACATTTTCATTAAATTATTGAAATGTTATTTAATGCTTTAAACATAAACATGATACTTATGTTGAAACTTATGCTTGGAACTTAGTATACTTTGAAAAGCAATAGACTTGAAGCTTATACTTTAAACTTGAGGCTTGAAACCATATGTTGAATACTTATAAGACTTGATGCTTAAACATGAGACTTGATGCTTATGAGACTATATGCTTGAATGTGAGACTTTATTCTTATGAAACTATATGTTTGAACATGAAACTTTATGCTTGTGAAAACTGTATGCTTAACATGAGACTTGATTCAAACCTATGGAATTCGTGATGAAACAATGTGTGGGAACTTGAAACTTTATGCCTGAAACTATTACTTGCGCATGAAACGTTGTACATGTATCTAATCATAGGCTACGTAATTGCTAAACGACTGGTAGTCCAGAGCTTTTGTCTGCTTATATGAGGTATGTAATTGCTAAACTTAACCATAACGAGGCTAAGCTATTATCTATATAAGAGACATGTAATTGCTAAACGACTGGTAGTCCAGAGCTTTTGTCTGCTTATATGAGATATGTAATTGCTGGATTACTTGTGTATGCATGGCTTGTGTCTATGTATGAGATACGTAATTGCTAAACGACTGCTAGTGTAGAGCTTGTATCTTGTATAGGAGACACGTAATTGCTAGGCTAAGCTTAACTAATTCATGAGATACGTAATTGCTAAACGACTGCTAGTGCAGAGCTTGTATCTATCCGTGAGCTACGTAATTGCTAAACGACTGCTAGTGCAGAGCTTGTACTCACGCATGAGATTAGGGACAGCTAAACTATGTGCGTGTGAAACTATGATGCTTGATAAACGTACTTTGAAACTAACACTTGTGAACATTATAGAATTGTAAACTTGAAACAGAAAACGAAAGCTTTGATGAGGAATGGGTTGATTGGTAGGTAAAAGGCTTAATTATTATTAACAACAGTGTCATATCCGGATTAGGATGTGGTGGGATGGCGTCTGGGCGGGTTGTAGGCTCGACTCAGGGGTATGCCCTATATATAAGCATACCGATTTGGATATTACATGTGGAGTTAATGAGGTTAAGGTTTTACCGAAGGAGGTTTGTTAAAACTATTTTAAACTTATAAACTTATTGAACTCACCAACCATTGTGTTGACCTTGTTTTCTTACATGCATTCTCAGGTGAAGAACAAGTATAAGCTAAGGCTTCAGGATTTGCATGCTAGGCTGCCCAGATAGAGGACCTAGTAGACTTTTGGGAAGCACATCTTTTGTTAATGATACACATTACTTTTGATATCTGGTACATATACAAGATATAAACATTTGATTCTTTTGATAGGTTTACTTAGTTAAATTGCTGAACTTTGATATTGTAATTTAACTTTGTAATCCTAGTTATCATGTGATTGTGCTTTAGTTATTCTTAAACATTGATGCTATGTAAACAATATGATCATCTAGATTATCACCCACGATATCACGCCCCGGGAACCTTCCGCCCGACGGGGACTCCGATCCAACCCCGCCGGCTCAGGGGGTGACAGTTGGCGGTTTCATTTGTGATACGTATGCCCTATATATAAGCATGCTTAATTTAAACGATATACTATCTGTAAATAGAACAATGGAGAGGACATTGCTGTGAGATAAGACCATGCAAATTCAATAAGACTTGTGTGTGACATTATGACTTTTGAATGACAAATTTCCAATGTTTTCAATTACTAAGCGTATGAACTCACCAACCTAGTGTTGACTTGTTTTAAATGCATGTTTTTTCAGGTGACGAACATGTTTAGGTCACCAGGATTTCAGGATGCTTTAGCTAGTGGACTTATATAGAAGACCTAGCTACTTTTGTGCGCGTAAGTTTTGATGACATATTTTGTGAACCACTTTTGTAATCTTGTGCATATACAACATAACAACTTTGTGATTCTTTTGGGTAGATTTACTTAGTTAAATTATGAACATGACAATGTAATTTAACTTTGTAATTCTGTATCAATGTCATTTAGCATTTCTCATTCATATATCATGTGCCATGTAAAAAATCAAATCAATTCGATTATCACAACGATATCGCGCCCCGAGAACCTTTAGCCCAACGGGAAAGTTGATCAAGCCCGCCGGCTCGGGGTGTGACAGATTTGTATCAGAACCATTGTCATAGAGAAATATATGTCATTTTACTCAAACGGTTTGGCCTAGACTATAACCTAGGGACCCTTCATGTAGAGAACTTGTGTCTTCTGCGTTTGATCATTGCAATAACCGATGTTCTTTCGGTTGTGATCAGAATGCCACCTAGAAGATCACCACTACTACTTCCACCACCACCTCCTCTTCCACCTCCACCACTCCCTCCCCCACATACTCCACCTCATCAGCCACCACCCAACCACGAGTTGGACCCTACTACTATAGCACAGGGTACTATACTGACGAATCAACTCAAGGAGGTAATTTCCGGACATGGTAAACCGGATCAACAACAACAACATCAATCAGACCAGAAACTCTTCCGGCAAGGGCATCGTGAACACTGGGAACCAACCAGATGTAACATCAGTGCCAGAATCCGGCCCGCATGCTCGGGGTGTGACACTAGACTACTCCTACAAGAACTTTGTAGGTTGTAAACCACCTAGCTTCAGTGGGAGTGAGGGAGCTGTCGTCTTGATCCAATGGATCGAAAAATTGGAGACTACCCTCGACATCAGTGCTGCCCTGACCAGCACAGGGTAAGATATGCTGCAGGCTCGTTAAACAAACGAGCACTGACCTGGTGGAACACTCAGATTCAAACCAGGGGCCATGATGAGGCATTAGCTATGCATTGGGAGGATTTCAAGATTTTGCTGAGGGCCGAGTTCTGCCCAAGGAACAAACTGATGAAAGTTGAGACTGAACTGCTCAATTGTCACACCCCGAGTCGCGGGGTAGGATCGGGTTTCCCCGACGGGCGGAAAGTCCCGGGGCGCGATATCGTGAGTGATAATCGAAATGAAAAGATTGTTTACATTGCACATGATATATAAATGAGAAACTTGCTAGAATAAAATAGAATTACAAAGTTAAATTACATCAGTTAAGTTTATAATTTAACAATGTAAATCTACTATAACATCATAAATCTTCAATCTTGTAACTGCACGAGATATACAAAATAACTGTGTATGATGTCCAAAAGTATGCAGGTCCAAAAGCTCGGTCCTCTATTCGTAACCTAGTCCAAAAGAAACAACTTTTCAGTTGACCTGTTCATCACCTGAGAAGTCATGCAAAATAAAGTCAACACATGGTTGGTGAGTTCATATAGTTTAGTATTTGAAAATGATTTGAAAATCCCTTTTGGTAAAGACCCTAACCTTATTAACTTCAAATGTAATATCCATATCCGTATGCTTATATATAGGGCATACCCCTGAGTCGAGCCTACAAACCCGCCCAGACGCCATCCCACCACATACTAATACGCATATGACACTGTAGTTAATAATTATTAAGCATTTTTACCCTACACACCTCTGATTTAGATTATGTTTCCAAAATTTGATTTACCTTTGATTCTCTTGAGCTCATCATGGATACATGATTTTCCCAAAAGTCAGTGATAGAAATAAATGTTAAATATTTAAATACATAAATAAATAAAACATTTAAATACAACTAAGACATGATGATTGGGCCTTATTTGACTCAATCAATTAGGCTTAGTTGTTGGTGGTTGTCCAAGTTGTAACCTCTCACACGTGACCCATGCCAGGCATAACTCACAAGGAGTACACCTGAACTGACCAGGATTTTAATGTTTTGCCCTTACAGCTTGACCCAATGGTCTTCTGTACATGCGGGGACTTTAAGGATATCCTTTGATTCTTGATCTCTTTGATTCTCTTGATATGACTTTGATATTGATTTTCTTTGATAGTTCCTGTTATTGCCCGTATAGCCTGACTACAAGAGTCTTCTATACCTGAAGGGGACTTTATATGTGTGTTACACGTGGTCTTGATTCCCTATACAACTGACATCCACCTTAACTCAAATATTAATGATTTCATTAGATTGTAATGATTTCATTATTACAATGATTCACACACATTTATGATTTCTGATTCATTGAGTCTCTTGATCTTGATCTTTAGAATTTCCATGATTCACAATGATAATTGATTTTTGATTATGATTCTTTGTTCTCAGGTCCCACACTGAAATTAGATTTCCTTTGAATATGATCTTTTGTTCTAGTTCCTTTGATTTCACTTTGAATTTAGATTCTTGAATTTGAACTTGATGGAATAGGGGTTTGTTTAGAGTTTAGAATTAAAGTATTACTCATAAGAGTAATTTAATTAACTTGATAATTTGATCTATATATTAATTACCTAGATAGGAGTCTAGGAGTATCAACAAACATATATATGTAAAACATATAATAAATAAAAGCATTTAAATAAACAGTTTAAATAAAACAGTTTACGCATGAACTCACCTGTGCTGCTATGTAAATGATCTAACACAAAAATGCGCGCTCTTGCTGTAGCTTAGGTTCCTTCTGTTCCTGAGTTATTTTATAAGAATTCGAATGTAATAAGTACGCGTTATAGTCGTTGTGCCTAAGGTTGGGTCTTGTTGTGTGTGCAACTAAGTGCCTTAGTGCTAAGTGTATCTAAGATCTAATCTATCTTAGTTACCCTTTTATAATCCCAAACCCATGTTTAGTTACAACACCTATAATTTATTTTACAAAATTTGGGTAGAGTCTCCTTTGTTTTCTGTTAAAATCCAGACAATTATATTGTCTCTTTACATTCAAATCCCAAAAATTTAAATCACAATAAGTCTTTAAACCAAAACATTACAATTAACTTAATAAACTAAAAAGGAAGCCAATAACATTTATAAATAAATTCCATTTCATTTTGATTTAACAAGATTTTAGAAAGTATCAAATTAGATTTGTTAGTACATTATAACACCTTCATTTTAGTTAGGAACATCATTACTTGAGTTTAAGTAATCACTTAAGGTATGATGGGCTTAATTAAGCCCCATTGGGCTCACTTAGGCCCAATAATAAACTTTGATTTCAATTGAATATCCTTGCTTTCTAATTGACCAAGATTCAAATCCTTAAATGGTCTCATGTAGATAATTACACATCTAAGGGAATTATCATTTATAAACATTCCATAATGTAAATGTTGATAACCTAGTTCATCACTTGATCTTAAACCCCTTGTTATTGGTCCTTAATGCTCTCATTTTTAATAACCAATTGTTACCCAAGATTTAGTATCTCATGTCATTCCCATGCACACCCACATATTCCATGCACACACATATTTATTTCCATACATGCATGCACCTTTTATGATCTTCTCATGAAACGCTAAATTTAATGGTCCATTAATCATTCCCTAGGTTATAACATTATTTTCATTGATCCTAGATCCATATTAACCCATTAAACAACTCCTAGGTTCGACATGTTGTCCAGGGCAGCGAACCTCTGGTCTTAACCCATAGGTTCGGCTGAGTTATACCATGTAAAGGTTCGGCTAGCAACATATGGTTCGTGACTTGGGCAAGGTTCGGCCACTTCATGCGTACTGGTTCGGCTATCTTGTGAAGGTTCGCAGCTGGGTTTGTTCTAAGGGTTCGACAAATAATGGTTTTGCATGGCCAAGGTTCGGCCATGCAGGGTTCGGGTAACAACTAGGGTTCGGCAAAAAGAGTTGGTTCGTGGATAGTAGGGTTCGTTGCTGTGTCTTAGGGTTCGGTTAACAGATCTAGCAGGGTTCGTGAACCAGGGACACAGGTTCGTTGCAGATGGCCAGCAGGGTTCGTGGCCAGGGTTCGTGTCCTCCAAAGGTTCGGCTGAGGGATTGGGTACACAGGTTCGTCTCAACTTGTTCAGTGGTGGTAAGGTTCGGCCATCATTCCAAGGGTTCGGCCGACTACAGTACATCGCGAACCTGCATTCTCCTCATCTACTTCATCATCCTTAACCTGTTACAATCAGTTTTCTAAGGATTCCTAGTTGCTAGCATGGTTCATTTCAAGTTTTTAAGTGTTTAAATCTGATTATCATGGCACTAACTACACCAACTCGTGAAACCCTCTAAAACCGAAAATAAGATCGAAGTTTACCTCAAAATCGTCGGGTGAAAAGTTAGATCCCTTGTACTTTCAAAATCTACGTGATAGGAGGATCGTTTTGGCTCCAAAAACACTAAATTCCGTGAAGAATCAAGCAAGATGTTGTAGAGAGAAGTAGGAGAATTTTGTCTTTAGAGAGAGAAAGGTTAGAACGAAAATGAGAGAGGGTGGGGGAAAGGGTGGAGGTTGGTGATGCATTTAATCACCACATTAAATGTTTCATTTACCTGGTGGCTCGGTCTCGTTCGGTTTCGCGCAAAATTGCCGGTTCGCGAGGTTTTCGCGATGAAACGAAACGGTTTATAAAAATAGAATTTATTTAATTATTCTAAGTTGTGATTCCTAATAAATTAACTAATATCTTCTATTTATTTGAATTTAAAATATTTATTAACTGTTTAAATCGAATCGTACAGTCGTCGCGCGTATTCGTTCGAATCGTCACCGTACGAACACGACGATAACTATACTTTTCAATATTGTCTTCTAATTACAGAATATCATTCAGAACGTTAAACTTTCGGATATATTCGTACATATCGTCACCTATACGAATAATCCGTCAATTTAGCATTCACGTAATGATATTCGTGTTGTTTTGTTCTTTAAAGCCTCACATACGTTTTTACATAATAAATCCTAATATTAAACTCATGATGGTTCTGTGTTGCCAGACAATTATCTGACTCAAGAACCCTTGTTCTGAACTGTGTTTCTGTTAAATGTTTCTGAATTTGTTCTATGACAACACAAAATAATAATGATAAATGATATGAATATGAAACATACTGAAATGTATATGGTTCGTACCTGTTTTACTGTTCATGCACTGTAGAGATCACTGTTCCGATGAGGGTTCCGACACTGATGTTACATCAATCATGTCATGGTAGGTGCTGGGCATCTAGCCTACGCCACTCGATTTCACGAGTTAGCAACTTTGGCACCTGACATAGTGCCAGCACTGGAGAAACAGGTCGAGCGGTACGTCGACGGACAAGGGCCCGTGATTTCTGCCCACCCGACTACACTAGAGATGGCTGTTACATTGTCAGCTACTTTGACAGATGTAATGGTTGCCTCTGGTGCACTAAAGAAGGAGGCTGATTCTAGCAAACCGAGAAGTTCAAGGAAGCCGGACAGACACCCGGCTAAGAAACAAAAAGTGTTCAAGAATTATGCTGCGACCACACCGGTTCAATGAGCAACACAACTACCACCACTGCAAGTCAAGAAGAAGCCGTATACTGGAACGGATCCACTATGGAAAAACTGTCAATACCATCATCATTTAGGAAACCAGTGCAGGCTCACACAAGTTGTGGAAAACTCGGGCATTGGACCAACAGTTGCAAGAATCTAGAGCCCAAGAATGGGAACAACAATGCAGCAGTGATGGCTATTGCTACTAATAACAGGACTTGCTACACTTGTGGCGAACCTGGTGTGACATTCAGTACCAGATCGTCCGGCAAGTCTGTACAGTATGTGTACTTTCATATGTTACTATGTGTAAATACATGTGTATGAGCAGTGTTTGTATTAACAGAATTCAAAATACAAGAAACAGTTGTACGTATTTTATGTGAAAACTTAAATACTTTAAGTACAACATTCACGATAAACAATAGTTGTTGTGTTTAGGTGAAAACCTAAGTACAGTTAATACAACAAATCAAGAAAACAAACGGTGTTCAAGTAAATAACAAGAGAATTCGGTTGCGATCTAATATCCATAGATGACAGGAGTCAAATGGCCGATGAATCAGTTATGAAAACAATGTGAAAACAGGACGTTTAGTTGAGTCCGTCTGTGAGGAAAAACTATTCAAAACATAATTGCAGTGTCGTCTCAGAATAACGAACTGACAGTGTCTTTGCGTGGGTGACGATTCACACAAACATATCTGTGAGTTTATTTGTAACATCAGTGCCGGACGCGTGCCGGAACAGTGATCGCAACAGCAAATCGTACAGTAAATCAGGTACACATTACGTGAAACTATGCATATTTTGTTGATACATGATGATTCATACTAGACTATTATACGCTTGTCTGAAATCTGACTGAAAGCTTAGGGTTTAACAGTCAGAAACATGTCAGACAACATAGTGTTGAAACATAGATACTTGATTTGATACTATTGTATATAAACGTATGTGAGGTTAAACAGAACGAAACCATAACGGTTGTTGTCACGGAATGCTAAACCGACGAATTATTCGTATTGGTGACGATCTGTGCGAATGATTCTGAAAGTTTAATGTTCTGGAATAATGACTGAATAGTAGAGAACAAGAATCAGAAAGCCAAACCATTGTCGTGTTCGTTCGAATGACGATGCGAACGAATACGCGCGATGGCGACACGTTCTGACGAAACAATAACGAAAACGAATAACGGCACGAACGATCATAAATATAAGGAAATAGAATATTTCCTATTTTACAACTTTGAAACTCATCATAAATAAATTAAACAAAACTATTTTATTAACGTGCGAACAAATAAACAAAATGCGTTAAAATAACGAAGTTCGATAAATAAATTTATTAAACGTAAGTTAAAATAATTTATAGAAATAAATAACATCCAAATTGTTAAAAATAATCCTTTTATTAAAATTTACGAAAAATGCGTGTAACGCTCCGGATACGCGACATAAATACGAACCGAGTAACCGAAACGAACCCGGATACCCTCGAGGTATATAAGCCTTGAAAGAGGCTAAATTGCTCATTTATGACAAAACCCTCTCTCTCTACCTTTCTCTCCCGTCTTCTCCCTCTCTCACTAACTTTCCACCATTTTTAAACTTTGAAACCCCATATCTCACTCAATTGGTGACCAAATCGTGTGTTCTCGGAGTCTAAACGACCATCTTGAAGTCCTCTACATGAAAGTACAGCTCATCTGAAGTTTTGTCCGACCAAACTCAAGGTATTCAAGCTTTGAAACATCACGAAATTAGGGTTTCATAACCCATTGTTGACTGCACACACATAACCAAATAGGTAGCCATTCTCGAACCATTATCCCTTCGAAAGCTTGTACACCGACAGCAGCATCATGAAGATTGCAGGGCCACGATTCGAACCAAAAGGAGGAGGGTGGTCACGAACCAGGGCTCGTGAGACAGCCGCCATAGCCGAACCCTTTTTCAGTTGCCGAACCCTATGCAGCAAGCCGAACCATGCAGGTGGGGCGAACCCTGCTTGGCTCTACATACCACCGAACCTTCTTCTCATCCACGAACCCTCTGGCTGGCACGAAACATCGCCGAACCTATAAGGATGAACGAACCATCAAGGGGTGCCGAACCCTGCATGGTAACTAATGCTCGCGAACCTTGCAGCGAAGCCGAACCCTACATCACCAAGCGAACCCAAGTGTGTGATCCACGAACCTTTTTGGGCCACATGTGCACCGAACCAACATTTTATGAGACACGAACCCACAAGTTCAGCGAACCTTAGCACACTAGCCGAACCACTCGGAACCAGCCGAACCTATGCATGTGCCACGAACCCTCTTGCACAACCCATCGGCCGAACCTTCATGCTGAAACCATGACTGAACCCTGTTGCTGTGTGGATCACCGAACCATTTGACAAGAGCCGAACCCGACCTTAAGCCGAACCCCTGGACTTTTGGGCGAACCATAGACCAAGAAACCCCATAGGTTCGCTGCCTATGGGTTTCGACCATGGGATATTCTTGAACCGACCCCTTCAATAAGTTGGGCTTATACAGCTTCGGCCCACATAAATTTCGCAGGCCCAACATCATTTCATTTCGGTTCAAGATGATTTAAGTGGCCCAAATAACGAAATCTTAGCCCATATCATTGATCCGGCCCACAATTATTACAGCCCACTTGCTATGGTTCCAACATAAAGCTTTCGGTCCAATAGAATGGTCTCGGCTCAATACACCTAGACAACCCACGATATACTTAATAAGCTCAACTACATAGCAATTGACCCAATAGGTTATCCGACCCAACAAGTTCTAACGGTTAACTAACTTACGAATGAAAGACCGGAATTAATGATAATGGTATGCACGGGTTATCACATAAGTGTTATGAATATGGTGACAATCGAATAGTCAAAGCAAATAAATACTTAAAGTTTTGATTAAAAGTGATAACTTTTGAACTAAACCTTAAGTTGAGAATGGGCAACAAAATCAAAGAGACTCAATATTTTTTTTATATTATGAACTATGGGCCGGATAATAAACAAGACTAGTGAGTGTTAGTCAACCTTATGACTAACACAACCCACACACAAGACACTACAACGAATACTTATAAGTAACAAACTATATGAAATCAATACAGGAGCGTGAACAATATACCAAGTGCAAACAAAGAGCGCGTGCATTCTTATTCTACGTAGTCAATCACTTCGGACATAAGGTGAGTTCATTTGTCCCTTTTCAAACTTATTTGTTTTACTTCGGGACTGAGAAGTATGTTAAACATTTTAATAAACTATTGAAATGTTATTTAATGCTTTTAAACTTACACATGATGCTTATATTGATGCTTATGCTTGGAACTTAGTATACTTTAAAAAGCAATAAACTTGATACTTATACTTCAAACTTGAGGCTTGAAACTATATCTTTGATGCTTATGAAACTATATGCTTAAACATGAGACTTGATGCTATACCATGGAATTCATGATGAAACTATGTGTGGACACTTGAAACTATATGCTTGAAACTATTATTTGCGCATGAAACATTGTGCATGTATCTAATCATAGGCTATGTAATTGCTAAACGACTGCTAGTACAGAGCTTGTACCTATGTATTGAGATACATGTAAACTAAACCATAACGAGGCTAAGATATTACCTATATAAGAGACATGTAATTGCTAAACTTCTGCTAGTGCAGAGCTTTTGTCTGCTTATATGAGGTATGTAATTGCTCGATTAAAACTAAACCATGACGAGGCTAAGCTATTATCTATATAAGAGACATGTACTTGCTAAACTTCTGCTAGTGCAGAGCTTTTGTTTGCTTATATGAGATATGTAATTGCTGGACTGTTTGTGTATGCATGGCTTGTGTCTATGTATGAGATACGTAATTGCTAAACGACTGCTAGTGCAGAGCTTGTATCTTGTATAGAAGACACGTAATTGCTAGACTAAGCTTAACTAATTCATGAGATGCGTAATGGCTAAACGACTGCTAGTGCAGAGCTTGCATCTATCCGTGAGCTACGTAATTGCTAAACGACTGCTAGTGCAGAGCTTGTACTCACGCATGAGATTAGGGACAGCTAAACTATGTGCGTGTGAAATTATGATGCTTGTTAAACATACTTTTAAACTAATACTCATGAATGCTATAGACTTGTAAACTTTGAAACAGAAAACAAAAGCTATGATGAGGAATGGGTTGATTGGTAGGTAAAAGGCTTAATTATCATTAACAACAGTGTCATATCCGGATTAGTATGTGGTGGGATGGCGTCTGGGCGGGTTGTAGGCTCGACTCAGGGGTATGCCCTATATATAAGCATACCGATTTGGATGTTATATATGGAGTTAAGGAGGTTAAGGTTTTACCGAAAGAGGTTTGTTAAAGATATTTTAAACATAAAAACTATATGAACTCACCAACCATTGTGTTGAATTTGTTTTTCTTACATGCTTTCTCAGGTGAAGAACATGTTTAAGCTAAGGCTTTTGGATTGCACGCTAGGTGGCCTAGATCGAGGACCTAGTTGATTTTGGAAGCACATCTTTTGTTGATAATACAAACTACTTTTGATATCTTGTACAGATACAAGATAGAAACATTGGAATTATTTTGTTAGGTTTACTTAGTTAAATTGCAGAACATTGATATTGTAATTTTACTTTGTAATCCTAGTTAATGTTTGATTGTGCTTTAGTTATTCTTAAACATTGATGCTATGAAAACAATCTGATTATTTGATTATCACTCACGATATCGCGCCCCGAGAACCTTCCGCCCGACGGGGACTTCGATCCAACCCCGCCGGCTCGGGGTGTGACAGGTATCAGAGCTCAAGGTTATAGAGAATAATAAGTCATTTACTTAAACGGTTTGGCCTAGACTATAACTTAGGGACCCTCATATAGAGAACATAAGATTTAAGTATGCATTATGTCTTCTGCATTCGATCACTGCACTAACCAAATTCTTTAGGTTATGATCAGAATGCCGCCCAGAAGACAACCGACTCCGGTACCTACTACACAGACTTCTGCACCACACTCTTCTACTCCGTCACCACCAGATTCACCACCGCCACCTCCTCCTCCTCTGCTAAACCCTCCTCCGAACCCGAATGCGGGTCCAGTTATTGATGCTGCTACTATCGCCTTGGCGACACTTCTGAGTACTCAACTGACAAGCCAACTGAAAGATGTCATCCCAGAGATGATAAATCGGATTCAAGGACATTGAAACAATTCTGGCCATACTACTGGAGAGGCTAGTGGAAACACTAGTCATACTACAGACTGCTCCTACAAATCTTTTGTAGGATGCAAACCCCCAAGCTTTACTGGAGTCGAAGGCGCTGTTGGATTAATCCAATGGCTAAAGAAAATGGAGAACACTCTGGACATTAGCAGTTGTCCAGAACACAATAAAGTTTGCTATGCAGCCGGTTCATTCAGCAAGCGAGCTTTAAAATGGTGGAACGCACTGATCAGGGCTAAAGGAAGAGATGAGGCGATGGCGATGCCTTGGGCAGAATTTAAACTTCTTTTGAGGAATGAGTTTTGCCCGAAACACGAACTGCAACAGCTGGAGATTGAGCTCTCAAACCATGTAATGAAGGGAGCTGACCATATGACCTTCACCACTCGCTATCATGAATTGGTAGCTTTGGTACCAGAGATGGTGCCAACACTGGAAAAGCTGATTCACCGTTATGTAGCAGGATTATCCTCTTGTATTCAAAGCATTGTGCTGGCTGCATATCCTGCTACTTTGGAGTCTGCTATCTCCCTTTCAGCTAAACTCACCAATGTGATGGTGAAGTCTGGAGTTCTAAAAGATGATGCGAGAAAGGCTAAGGAAACAACATCAAAGAAACCAGAGTACCATCAGAAGAAAAAGCAAAAGGTCGTGAAGAACTATGCGGCCGTTGCTCCTTTGAGATAGGCACCTACAGCACCAGTCAATCCTGTACCCAGAAACTATGGGGGAGAACATCCCCAGTGCTCTCACTGCAAGTATCATCATCCTCCTACTGCTCAATGTAGGAACTGCACTAATTGTGGTCGGTTTGGCCTTTGGGTTACTAAATGCCGTGTTGCTGTAAATCAGGCTACCAACACTGCAGCAAGAGCACTACCTCCACCACCACCACAGAATCCAGGCAACAACAACAACAACAGGGGATGCTACACCTGCGGGGAACTGGGTCATTTCTCCCGCGACTGTCCTAAGAGAGTGCAACCAGGAGCACAAGCACCTCGCAGACGAGCTTTTGTTATCGGAGCCAATGCTGCATGCCAAGACCCTAATGTGGTCACTGGTACATTTCTTTTACATGACTCTTATGCATCTATACTATTTGATACTGGTGCAGACCAGAGTTTTATTTCATCTGATTTTGCACAACTTAGTCTTACTGAGGAAACTTTAGACTCCCTTACATTATCGAAGTTGCAAACGGAAAGCAAGTTACAGTTAGCACTATACTTAGGAACTGCCCACTTACACTCCCTGATTACACATTTACCATCGACTTGTTGCCGATGGAGTTGGGCAGTTTCGACATCATCGTGGGGATGGATTGGCTATCACTCAATAGAGTTGAAGTCATCTGTTCTGAAAGGCTACTTCGGATTCCAGTGAGGAGTGATCGTGTATTGGAAGTTCGTGCGGATCAAGCAAAGCGAAACGTAAAGATCATATCATGCATAAAAGCGCGTAAGTGTTTGCAAAAGAAATGCATAGCTTTCTTGGCTCACGTGGTGAAAAAAGAGAAAGACAAGAAAACAATACAAGATGTCCCGATAGTGAAGGAATATCCTGAAGCGTTTCCTGAAGATCTGCCTGGTTTGCCACCTGTGCGACCGGTAGATTTTCGTATTGATTTGATTCCTGGAGCAACACCTGTTGCTAAATCTCCTTACAGGTTAGCACCTTCGGAGATGCAGGAATTATCCAACCAACTACAGGAGCTGCTTGATAAAGGTTTCATTCGACCGAGCTACTCACCTTGGGGAGCTCCGGTTCTGTTCGTGAAAAAGAAGGATGGATCCTTTCGTATGTGCATAGATTACAGGGAGTTAAACAAACTAACCATCAAGAATTGGTATCCATTACCGAGGATTGATGATTTGTTTGATCAATTGCAAGGAGCTCAATACTTTTCGAAGATCGATCTGCGTTCTGGATATCATCAGCTCAGAGTACAAGACGAAGACATACCAAAGACGGCGTTTCGTACCACATGCGGGCATTACGAGTTTATGGTGATGCCTTTTGGTTTGAGGAATGCACCCGCGGTTTTCATGGATCTCACGAACCGTGTGTGTAAGCCGTACTTAGATCAATTTGTTATTGTTTTCATTGATGACATATTGATCTATTCTAAAAGCAAAGCAGAACACGAGCAACATCTTAGAACGATCTTGGAACTGTTAAAGGAAGAGAAGCTCTGTGCCAAATTCTCCAAGTGTGAGTTTTGGTTAAAAGAGGTTCAATTCCTAGGGCACGTAGTTAACAGTGAGGGAATACATGTTGATCCTGCCAAGATCGAGGCAATAAAAGATTGGGACACTCCGAAGACACCTACGGAGATACGTTCTTTTCTAGGCTTAGCAGGCTATTACAGAAGGTTCATCTCGAACTTTTCTAACATAGCTCTGCCACTTACAAAGTTGACATAGAAAAACGAGCCGTTTATTTGGGAACAAAAGCAAAAACAAGCCTTTCAGACTTTGAAGCAAAAGTTGTGTGATGCTCCGATCTTATCTCTCCCAGATGGTTGTGATGACTTTGTTGTGTATTGTGATGCATCCCATCAGGGACTTGGCTGTGTACTTATGCAGCGAGACAAAGTTATTGCCTATGCTTCGAGACAACTAAAGATTCATGAGAAAAACTACACTACTCATGATCTGGAACTGGGAGCCGTTATATTTGCATTAAAGATTTGGATGCATTACTTATATGGCACCAAGTGTACCATATTTACTGATCACAAGAGTCTGCAACACATATTTGACCAGAAGGAACTCAACATGCGACAGCGACGTTGGGTAGAACTTCTGGATGACTATGACTGTGTAATCAAGTACCATCCGGGCAAGGCAAACGTTGTAGCTGATGCCTTGAGCCGGAAGGAACGGGTCAAACCCTTGCACGTCAGAGCAATGGGAATGACTGTGCAGACAAGTTTACACGACAACATTATGAAAGCACTACAGGAGGTTATTGAACGTGAAAACTTGAAGAAAGAACTTGATTGCGGTGTGGAAAAACATTTGGAAACGAAACCTGATGGACTTGTTTACTACAAGGATCGTGTATGGATTCCTGCAGTAGATGAGTTAAGGAAACTTATATTCGATGAAGCACACAAGACCAAGTACTCTGTGCATCCCGGTGCTGATAAAATGTACCAAGACTTACGTGCATATTATTTGTGGCCGTGTATGAAGAAAGACATAGCCGAGTACCTTGGTCGATGTCTTACATGTGCCAAAGTGAAGGCGGAACACCAGAAAGCCGTCAGGTTTACTGGAACAGCCCGAAATTCCACTTTGGAAGTGGGAACAGATAGCTATGGACTTTGTAACCAAGCTATCCCGCACTTCTAGTGGACATGACACTATTTGGGTTATCGTTGATCGATTAACCAAATCTGCTCATTTCTTGCCGATGCGAGAAACTTACACGATGGATAAACTAACGAAGCTTTGCATCAACGAGATAGTGGTATGCCATGGTGTGCCATTGTCTATCATTTCAGATCGTGATAGCAGATTTACATCAAGGTTCTGGCAATCATTGCAGAAATCTCTGGGGACGAAATTAAACCTGAGTACTGCTCATCATCCACAAATGGATGGTCAAAGCGAACGTACTATACAAACCCTGGAGGACATGTTAAGAACTTGTGTTCTAGACTTCGGTTGTAATTGGGATTCTCATTTGCCACTAATCGAGTTCTCCTACAACAACAGTTATCACAGCAGCATCGGTTGTGCCCCATTCGAGGCTCTTTATGGTCGGAAATGTCAGTCACCGATCTGTTGGTCGGAAGTGGGAGATAATCGAATAACAGGGCCAGAACTTATTCAAGAAACCACAGACAAGATTGCTCAGATACAACAAAGGCTACAAGCAACACGAAGCAGACAAAAGAGCTATGCTGATAAACGGCGCAAGCCGTTGGAATTCCAAGTGGGAGACCGTGTCATGTTAGAGGTTTCCCCATGGAAGGGCGTAGTTCGTTTTGCAAAGAAAGGCAAACTAACACCACGGTACGTGGGACCGTTCGAAATCATCGAACGCATTGGTCCTGTGGCGTACAGATTAAGCTTACCGAATGAACTTAGTGGTGTACATGACGTGTTTCATGTCTCAAATTTGAAGAAATACCTTACAGATAAGACTCTTATCATACCGGTTGAAGAAATTCAATTGGATGAACACTTACGTTTTGTTGAAGAACCTTTAGAGATTATGGATCGCAAAGTTAAGAAACTGAGGCGAAGCTGTATTCCTATCGTTAAGGTTCGTTGGAACCCAAGGCGCAGACCCGAGTTTACATGGGAACGTGAAGATCACATGAAGAACAAGTATCCCCAACTCTTTACAGAGGAAGCCGTACCGAATAACGAGTCTTAAATTTCGGGAGAAATTTCTCTAACAAGGGGAGACTGTAACATCAGTGCCGGACGCGTGCCGGAACAGTGATCGCAACAGTAAATCGTACAGTAAATCAGGTACACATTACGTGAAACTGTGCTTATTTTGTTGATACATGATGATTCATACTAGACTATGATACGATTGTCTGAAATCTGACTGAAACCTTAGGGTTTAGCAGTCAGAAACATGTAAGACAACACAGTATTGAAACATAGATACTTGATTTGATACTATTGTATATAAACGTATGTGAGGTTAAACAGAACGAAACCATAACGGTTGTTGTCACGGAATGCTAAACCGACGAATTATTCGTATAGGTGACGATCTGTACGAATGATTCTGAAAGTTTAATGTTCTGGAATAATGACTGAACAGTAGAGAACAAGAATCAGAAAGCCAAACCATTGTCGTGTTCGTTCGAATGACGATTCGAACGAATACGCGCGATGGCGACGCGTTCTGACGAAACAATAACGAAAACGAATAACGGCACGAACGATCATAAATATAAGGAAATAGAATATTTCCTATTTTACAACTTTGAAACTCATCATAAATAAATTAAACAAAACTATTTTATTAACCCGCGAAAAAATAAACAAAACTCGTAAAAATAACGAAGTTCGATAAATAAATTTGTTAAACGGAATTTAAAATAATTTCTAGAAATAAATAACATCCAAATTGTTAAAAATAATCCGTTTATTAAAATTTACGAAAAATGCGTGTAATGCTCCGGATACGCGGCATAAATACGAACCGAGCAACTGAAACGAACCCGGATACCCTCGGGGTATATAAGCCTTGAAAGAGGCTAAATTGCTCATTTATGACAAAACCCTCTCTCTCTACCTTTCTCTCCCGTCTTCTCCCTCTCTTACTAACTTTCCACCATTTTTAAACTTTGAAACCACATATCTCACTCAATTGGTGACCAAATCGTGTGTTCTCGGAGTCTAAACGACCATCTTGAAGTCCTCTACATGAAAGTACAGCTCATCTGAAGTTTTGTCCGACCAAACTCAAGGTATTCAAGCTTTGAAACATCACGAAATTAGGGTTTCATAACCCATTGTTGACTGCACACACATAACCAAATAGGTAGCCATTCTCGAACCATTATCCCTTCGAAAGCTTGTACACCGACAGCAGCATCATGAAGATTGCAGGGCCACGATTCGAACCAAAAGGAGGAGGGTGGTCACGAACCAGGGCTCGTGAGACAGCCGCCATAGCCGAACCCTTTTTCAGTTGCCGAACCCTATGCAGCAAGCCGAACCATGCAGGTGGGGCGAAACCTGCTTGGCTCTACATACCACCGAACCTTCTTCTCATCCACGAACCCTCTGGCTGGCACGAACCATCGCCGAACCTATAAGGATGAACGAACCATCAAGGGGTGCCGAACCCTGCATGGTAACTAATGCTCGCGAACCTTGCAGCGAAGCCGAACCCTACATCACCAAGCGAACCCAAGTGTGTGATCCACGAACCTTTTTGGGCCACATGTGCACCGAACCAAAATTTTATGAGACACGAACCCACAAGTTCAGTGAACCTTAGCACACTAGCCGAACCACTCGGAACCAGCCGAACATATGCATGTGCCACGAACCCTCTTGCACAACCTATCGGCCGAACCTTCATGCTGAAACCATGACTGAACCCTGTTGCTGCGTGGATCACCGAACCATTTGACAAGAGCCGAACCCGACCTTAAGCCAAACCCCTGGACTTTTGGGCGAACCATAGACCAAGAAACCCCATAGGTTCGCCGCCTATGGGTTTCGACCATGGGATATTCTTGAACCGGCCCCTTCAATAAGTTGGGCTTATACTGCTTCGGCCCACATAAATTTCGCAGGCCCAACATCATTTCATTTCGGTTCAAGATGATTTAAGTGGCCCAAATAACGAAATCTTAGCCCATATCATTGATCCGACCCACAATTATTACATCCCCCTTGCTATGGTTCCAACATAAAGCTTTCGGTCCAATAGAATGGTCTCGGCACAATACACCTAGACAACCCACGCCCATATACTTATTAAGCTCAACTACATAACAATTGGCCCAATAGGTTATCCGGCCCAACAAGTTCTAACGGTTAACTAACTTACGAATGAAAGACCGGAATTAATGATAATGGTATGCACGGGTTATCACATAAGTGTTATAAATATGGTGACAATCGAATTGTCAAAGCAAATAAATACTTAAAGTTTTGATTAAAGTGATAACTTTTGAACTAAACCTTAAGTTGAGAATGGGCAATAAAATCAAAGAGACTCAATATTTTTTTTATATTATGAACTATGGGCCGGATAATAAACAAGACTAGTGAGTGTTAGTCAACCTTATGACTAACACAACCCACACGCAAGAAACTACAACGAATACTTATAAGTAACAAACTATATGAAATCAATACAGGAGCGTGAACAATATACCAAGTGCAAACAAAGAGCGCGTGCATTCTTATTCTACGTAGTCAATCACTTCGGACATAAGGTGAGTTCATTTGTCCCTTTTCAAACTTATTTGTTTTACTTCGGGACTGAGAAGCATGTTAAACATTTTATTAAACTATTGAAATGTTATTTAATGCTTTTAACTTAAACATGATGCTTATATTGATGCTTATGCTTGGAACTTAGTATACTTTAAAAAGCAATAAACTTGATACTTATACTTCAAAGTTGAGGCTTGAAGCTATATGTTGGATGCATATGAAACTATATGCTTAAACATGAGACTAGAGGCTATACCATGGAATTCATGATGAAACTATGTGTGGACACTTGAAACTATATGCTTGAAACTATTATTTGCGCATGAAACATTGCGCATGTATCTAATCATAGGCTATGTAATTGCTAAACGACTGCTAGTGCAGAGCTTGTACCTATGTATTGAGATACATGTAAACTAAACCATAACGAGGCTAAGCTATTACCTATACAAGAGACATGTAATTGCTAAACTTCTGCTAGTGCAAAGCTTTTGTCTGCTTATATGAGGTATATAATTGGTGGATTAAAACTAAACCATGACGAGGCTAAGCAATTGTCTATATAAGAGACATCTAATTTCTAAACTTCTGCTAGTGCAGAGCTTTTGTTTGCTTATATGAGATATGTAATTGCTGGACTGTTTGTGTATGCGTGGCTTGTGTCTATGTATGAGATACGTAATTGCTAAACGACTGCTAGTGCAGAGCTTGTATCTTGTATAGGAGACACGTAATTGCTAGACTAAGCTTAACTAATTCATGAGATGCGTAATGGCTAAACGACTGCTAGTGCAGAGCTTGCATCTATCCGTGAGCTACGTAATTGCTAAACGACTGCTAGTGCAGAGCTTGATGCATGAGATTAGGGACAGCTAAACTATGTGCGTGTGAAATTATGATGCTTGTTAAACATACTTTGAAACTAATACTTATGAATGCTATAGACCTGTAAACTTTGAAACAGAAAACAAAAGCTATGATAAGGAATGGGTTGATTGGTAGGTATAAGGCTTAATTATCATTAACAACAGTGTCATATCCGGATTAGTATGCGGTGGGATGGCGTCTGGGCGGGTTGTAGGCTCGACTTAGGGGTATGCCCTATATATAAGCATACCGATTTGGATATTACATGTGGAGTTAATGAAGTTAAGGTTTTACTGAAAGAGGTTTGTTAAAGCTATTTTAAAAATAAAAACTATATGAACTCACCAACCATTGTGTTGACTTTGTTTTTCTTACATGCTTTCTCAGGTGAAGAATAGGTTTAAGCTAAGGCTTTTGGATTGCACGCTAGGTGGCCTAGATAGAGGACCTATTTGATTTTGGAAGAACATCTTTTGTTGATAATACAAACTACTTTTGATATCTTGTACAGATACAAGATAGAAACATTGGAATTATTTTGTTAAGTTTACTTAGGTAGTGTTTGTTTTTTGATAAAAAGCTCTTCTAACCTCTTATGTCTGCGCCGCGCAGACGCGGGAAGAGGTTAGAGGTTCGCAGACTGTTTGTTTTTCTGAAGACCTTTCGTTAAAAAAGGTCTGCGCGACCTCTTCTTGGCGCAGACCTGGACTAACCTCTTCTCAACTCTTCTTGCCTCTTCCCGTGTGAAACTTGACAAGGTTCCAGATTTTTTTTTCATTCTTCACTTTACACCTCTTTTCACAAAAACCCTATCAGCCCACCTCCCTTCCATCTCCATCGTTGAATCCTTTCTACCCTCCACCTCCACCCGCCTACGACCACCGCCCACCGCCCACCTCCACTGCAGGTCATCGCCTTCCATTGCCGAAGACCACCGCCCACCTCCGACCTACACTCACACTCACGGCGTCGCCTTCTACGACCTACACGCCCGATCGAGTGCCAAAGAACACCTCCGACCTGCCGCCCCTTCCTCCACCACCGTCCTCGCAGCCGCCGCCGCCCCCCTCCTCTACAGTCGGTTCCCCCACCTCCACTGCAGGTAACCTACTTCTACAATTTTTTTTGATCTGAAATTCTTTCTTTGTATTCTTTTTGTGTGTTTTGATTATGTTTGCTTCTACATTGTTTGGATTTGTGTTTGTGTTTCTTTGTTTGATTTGAAATTTTTTCTTTTGATGTTGAGCTCGACATGTATGTTGTTACAGTAAAAAACAAATTGGTGATAATATGTTGTTACTTGGAAAACAAATTGGCTTTATATGGCTCAAGCCACCACTTTCCATTCAAATTTATAATGCAGGGTCTGTATCAAATGATTAAGCTTGGAATATATGTTGTTACAGTAAAAAACAAATTGGTGATAATCAAATTTCATGTTTGAAGGATCTCTATTCACTGACTTCTTTTGTTACAACAATATTTCACACATCTTAATCAATTGGTGATAATCAATGCTCAAATCTCTAAATTACTTACAATAAAAACAAAATTAAGGCTAATTGAGTTTACAACAATATTTGGATGGTATTCTTGATTGCTTTTAGATGTTTTTTAGTGCAAAATGTAACTAGCGTTTTGTTTGTTGATTAATAGCAATGGGAGAGAAACAACAATGGTCAAATGAACATATAAAATGCTTATTAGAGACCTGCATTGAAGAGATTAACAATGTGGGGAAAAAAGGATTGAGTTTACACAAAGATTCGTGGAATAAGTTAGGCATAGTTCTTAAGGATAAGTTTGGTATGGTGTTGACTCAAAAGCAAATGAAAATGCTTTTGATAACCTTAAAGCCAAATACGTAGGATGGCTTTGTTTGAAAAACAAAACTGGGAACTTATACAATGCCCAAACAAATACTTTCACATTAACGAATGAAGAATGGGAAGAATTTAAAAAGGTATGTTCACATATATAATTATGTTTCAATCTACATAAAAGAAATATTTATACATGCTATTTTATTTTGGCTTTAGGGTCATCCGAAGGCCGGATCGTTGAAAACGGTTCCATTGCCTTTTCCAGAACTGTGTGCAGCATTGTTTTGATGGTAATTCAGCCACTGGGAGTATGAAGTGGACCTCATCCCAAACCACATCAGTTGTTGGATCATCTTCTTGCCAAGCGTTCAACAACTTTTGATAACAGACTCCATTTTTCATGACACAGAAGATGATGCTGACACTTCCCATCATACCTCTGAGCCTACTCCCTGATCCAACTTTTGAGCCTACTCTCTGATCCAACTTTCGAGCCTACTCCTGAGCCTACGGCTGATACTCGTGAGGCTACCCCGGATTCTAATCCAGCAAGAGGTCAAAAACCACAAAATCCTCATCTATTAATTCTGATGATTTGGCACACGACATGCGTCAGGCTCTGCAATATCTGATTAAAGGCAAAGAAGGACCAACAGTTGCAGAATGTTATGAGAAATTAAAGTGGGTTGGATTAGATCCGGTTGATCCTTTATTCTTAGCTGCTTTTCATATTTTTGGAGTGTCCACAGGTATGAGAGAAGCATGGATGACATTGCCAGATATCCCTGAAGTATTAAGAGGATGGATTGTGATGACGGCTACAAGTTTAGGACTAATAAGCAATGAAGAAAGATATTTGGTTTTGGTTTTTAGGAAACATACTTGCATTTGATCGTGTTAAGAAAGATATTTGCTTTTGTTTGTGTTAAGAAACATATTTGTTTTTGGTTGTGTTTGGAAACTTCTATGTTATTGTTTGTGCTTGAAACATACTTGCTTTTGTTCGTGTTTAGAAAAGTTCTATGTTATTATACTTATATTTATAGCTTATATGTTTTTTTAACACAGGAACATAATGGATCATGAAAGAAATTACTTCTCGTAATTCTTATGTACTTGTATATTCGTTTTTTCTGGAGGAGAGGTTTGAAACGAATGCGAGACAATGATTCAGATATGACAGGACAACAATACACCTTAGAGTTATTGCAGGAAATCCCAGACAATGTCATGAAATGCTACGTATGACTCGTGAATCCTTTGTCCGACTATGTGCACTTTTTAGAGTACAATATTCCTTAAAAGATAGTAAACATGTATCCGTTGAGGAAAAGATGCTATTTTTTTTATGATAATAGGTCATAATCAACGTTACGTGGTTATTAAACGTAGATTTCAACACTCAAAGCAAACAATTTCATAAATTTTTTTATGAGTATTAGATAAAATGATGCTTTTTGCTAAAGATATGATACTTCCAACTTCTTTCAACCCGAATCCAAACATTCGGGCCATAACAAGAGGCTTCGACGGTTTTTAAAGGAGCAATTGGTGCGTTGGATGGAACTTTGATACATGCTATTGTTCCTTCTAAAAACAAGATTTATATAGAGGAGAGGAAAAGGGGATTGTTATCAAAACGTATTAGCAATCTGTGACTTCAACATGATTTTTACGTTCGTTGTGGCCGGTTGGGAAGGTGTCGCACAATGATTCTAGAATTTTATCAGAGGCATTATCAGATCCACATGCTCCATTCCCGTTTCCACCACCTGGTATGTTTATGGATCGTTAAATACATATCTTACTTCAATATTCTAATTAATTTTGTTGTCGTTAAGATAAATATTATCTTTGTGATGCGCGTATGCACACTTTACGTGGATTATTGGCTCCATATCGTAATGTGAGGTATTGGCTTGGAGATTTTCGTCGGAGACGTGCTTTGACCAATAAAGAAAAATTCAACCATGCACATGCAAAACTTCGAAACGTCATTGAACGTGCTTTTGGTGTCTTGAAAGCACGATTTCCTATATTGAAGAGGATGGCGCCATTTCCATTGGTTACACAAGGAATATTGTCATTGCGTGCTTCGCGTTACATAATTTCATAAGAAGGAAGGTTTGAGCGATGAGTTTTTTGCACAATATGATCAACCTAATTTGTCATTTCGAAATACTCATGTGAATGTTGTTGCTGATGAAGACGAGGTCGAAGCAAATGGAACAGCATCGGATCGAGAGTATATGACTCGATTACGAGATGAAATTGCAGAGCAGTTGATGCAAAATATGGAATCTTAAAAAATGTTGTTGTGGTTTTATGAATGTTGTTTGATGGATGTTAAACTAGAATTTAAATTTCAATGTTGAAATACTGTTGTAATTTCAAAAACATGGTTTATTTAATTTTAATCAATTTAGCAGCTCGCAGAGACGTCAAAAACAAACAGTCTGCTACTTGCAGACTGCAGACATTTGGTCCGCTCTTCTCCTGCAGATGCTGTCAGATGTGGTCCGCAGACTGCAAGACATTTAACCTCTGAAAAAACAAACAGCACCTTAGTTAAATTGTAGAACTTGATATTGTAATTTACTTTGTAATCCTAGTTAATGTTTGATTGTGCTTTAGTTATTCTTAAACATTGATGCTATGAAAACAATCTGATCATTTGATTATCACTCACGATATTGCGCCCCGGACCTTCCGCCCGACGGGGACTTCGATCCAACCCCACCGGCTCGGGGTGTGACATTACCATTCTGAAATGATGACTGGAAAGTGGAAAACAAAAGTCAGAAAGCCAAACCATCGTCGTGTTCGTTCGAATGACGATTTGAATGAATACCAGTGAGGGTGACGTGTTCTGTCGAAACGAAAACGAAATACTACACGAACGATATAAATTAAGAAAATATAATATTTTACATTTTACAAATTTTTGAAACTCTCAGAATAAATTAAAAGAAACTATTTTAATTAAGACGCGTAAAAAAAATACGCGTTACGTTCTGTAAACGCAACGAAGACGCACACCGAGTAAGTGAAACGAACCCGAATAACCGCGGAGTATTTAAAACCCTAAATGAGGGTTTTTTCTCTCATTTCAACATTTCCTCTATCTCTCTCTAACTCCTCATTTCCGGAATTCCTCTCCCACCACCATTTTCTAACTTTCAAAACTCCATAATCCCTCAATTCTCAACGAAATTGGGTGGGTCTAGTACCTAAACGAAGCTCTTGAAGTCCTCTACAAGGAAGTACAACAGATCTACGCGTTTGCCCAGCCAAACTCGAGTTCAATGCTTGAAAGTTTGGTAAAATAGAGTTTCTTGAACCTTGTTTTCGACCCATCTCTTAGCCAGTTAACCAGCTTGCTATCTTGAACCACACATCCTCGAGAAGCCATTTCGCATACCAGTGTCATGGGAAACACTTTGCAAACTCCCAGTTTTCGATGATGATGAAGAAACTAGGACAGGTTCGCGAGTAGCTGGGCTGGGCGAACCCACGAAGTGCCGAACCTGTCCAATCCGGTAGCCTAACCTTGGGCACCACCGAACCTGTGAGCTGCGAGGGTGCCACGAACCT